>BLXT01006675.1:10474-20952 GCA_019648995.1 Plakobranchus ocellatus | reverse complement strand
GAGAGAGAGAGAGAGAGAGAGAGAGAGAGAAGTTGCCATTTTAATGTTTCGATTCATTGCGATCATAAAACAACAGTACCTAACAATTGATCAATGCAATGGAAGAAAATGTAAATACTGCAATCTTTATCAATTTCCTCCATGGGTGATTGATTTAATCTTAACCTGTTCAATAAAACGGGGATTTTGATTGTTAACTGTGACAATTGGTTGCCATGAGTGTGAATTGATCTAGACTCGGAATGGATTTTATTATGTTTTGGCTTTGCTTATTTTGTGATGCTTGGTTATATTTTGATTAAGCCTAGATAAGATCTATTTTAGTTAGTAGTACTATTTTGGTTTTAGCTTGGTTTACCCTTTTAGATCTAGGGATTTCTAGAAGGTCTCGAAGAGGTGCAACTTTGATTACAGGAAGTTATTAGATCATATCCATGTGGGGAAGTTTGATTGGCCGATATTTTTAGCTGACCTTGATGACATAATTTGGTAATACCTGCTTTGTTTTAGAAGTTCTAGAATGTTTGACTTTTATTTTTATGGTTTGATCAGTCTATGCTAGTATTTTCTAGAATCTGTTAGCGGTGGGTATAGAAGAATGATTGGGAGATAGTTGGAGAGAAATTGAAAAAAAAAAGCGCTGAGACATGAACCGCCAATGATTGAGAGCTTGTAGATATAAATAACTGTAGAAATTAAATTGCTGTTCCGAAACTGTGCCTTATTCAAATGAATAATAAAATTTTTGGCAAGACATAGAGTAATTTCTGTTCTGCGTATTTAAAAAAAAATTAAGTTTCATCCATAACTAAACAGCATGAAGTTATTCTTGACTCGTACAATAAATGGTAAACATAGCCATAGAATTTCATTTTAAAGAGAAGTTTTACTTATCTATCGGAATTTTTTTGAAGAGGATATCTTAATTTTCTTTGACAATGATCTTTTTTATTGATTCAGCCCATATAGACATATTTTTGCCGCTTCTAGCATGGGGAATCTATCTACAAAATTCTAACCATTTCTATCTTAAAATAGGCCAGGGTAATAAAGATATACAGAAGCAAGACACAGTCACCATACAGATGGAGCAAGCAAGTGATTTTGCACAGGCCCAGTCTCACACCAAGCATCCAGTAAAAGAGGTAAATAAGTTTTTTCTTTTCTTCTCTTTTTCCTACTTTGAATTTTTTTCGATTTACCGAAGAGTTAAGAGGTCCGAGTTTTTCTTTTTTTTTTTTTACAGATGCACTGCAACGAGTAAATTGCGATTTTAATCTTGTCTCTTCAGTTATGGTTATAGTAAGTGTCTATTTTTAAATGTTGTTATGTAGCCTTATCCTGTTATAACGATGTAGCCTTGAATGGTGCTTTAAAATATTTCTAGTATACCACCAAAATAATCCTGATGGCAAGCAGACAACCAACATTCAATAACATTAATATTATTTAACTGTGCATTGGAAGGATTAGAAATGGAAAATGTACTTAACAATCGCGTTTTTTTTATTTTGGGGGGAAGTGTTGGGGCAAACACAGCCTGTCAACGGGACAGGGAGAATACACACAACATAAACAAACGAAATACAACATAGGCCACGAACTTACTCAAAAAACATCCACTGTAAATAACTTAATAACATCGACTGCAACAAGAGGTTCACACAATTAAAAGGCAGAACACCGGGGATAGGCGACAGAAAAAAGTATATTATCATAAACGAATAAATATATAAAGAAGTAGGAAAGTTACACAAAGAAGAAGACAGATAGATACGAGGTGAGCTAAATACAAATGTCCACGCACGCAGGCGCGACAATACAATGTAATCTGCTAAGCGTTGCGAGATAGAGTTATTACACAATTAAATGAAGTTATTACAAAATAGTCCACCCATGAGGAAACTCTCCCCGCAAAACTTCTTCATAGATCAAGAAGAAACTTATACAACCCCCACGTCTATCGCTCACACATGTACACGCCTCTAACTACTTAATCCACCGACGATCCTGTCCGTAGAAGCTTGTTGAGAGCAGTAGGGAAAATCTCGAATGTTCAGGGATCAATAGTCCTCAGTTCGGACACGAGCATAGTTATTTCAAAGCGCAATTATTTAATACACAGGTATTTAAAATACATTTACTTCAAAGCTCCAGATCACCAACCCTTACGTGACGGAAGCTAGAACAATAATAATCATAAAGCTACTTGATGCCACCATTCACAGAAAACATAAACTTGTAGACTTGCGTAGTCTTGCACTAGCAGTAAGCGTAGGCACACAGCCTCAAGAAAAATACAAATACAAGCCGCCGCTTCTATACGGTAATAAAGTGGTATAAACCCAGATACAAAGGGTCGTAGAAATTAAAACAGATATCTTCTGGAGTCGGACCAATCCGCCAAAACTTGCAGCCAGGACTGTCCTCAAGCGTTCAGTGCAAAGAATAGAATAAGAATGATCCACTCCTCCAATGATTTCGCTAGTGTGCAGCTCCGTCCAAACTTGCCGTTGTCACTTGGCCTAACCAAGCAATTACAACGCACACACCAAATTAATGACGTAAAACACAACCACACTCCCGCTACACTAAATACCCAACTATGCCCAGCTAAACTAAAACAAAACTACACTAATCTCAACATTTACCCCCATCCCAAGAGAGAATCATAGGTTCGAACGATAAAACCCCAAAAACATATAACATTCATACTATGATGAGAGTAACATCGTCACCGAGGACCAAGAGTAGCAGCATTTGCAACAAGAAAGAAAAACACGACGACGCAGTAACTAATTGCATAGGAAATATACACAGCAAAGCAACAGTATCATAGGGTTAAATCCATGGCGAGAAAATGATTAACCCATTATCAGTCCAAAATAAGGCCTGCTCATCCTGTCAAGAAAAAGTGGTATTAGACATAGGAATCAAAAGCAATAACTGAAAACATGCAGTTTAACACAGTATCGACAGCACGTCTGCATGGACATTCTCAGATCCAGGGATGTGAACGACCTGAAACGAAAATTCCTGCAAAGCCAAAGCCCATCTCACCAGGCGTGCGTTGTTCGGGGGACCTGCTCTAAGGTATGACAAAGGCTTGTGGTCGGTCTGCAAAATAAAATTATTAAAAGCCAATTATCGATGACACTGCGTGACAGCAAATACCAGCGCCAATGCCTCTCTCTCGATCGCATAATATCTACCCTCGCGTGGAAGAAGTTTGCGGCTTGCATACCGACAAGGCATCAGGGTTCCACCCCGATCCTGCAGAAGGATCGCACCTATACCAAAATCCGAGGCATCAGACCTCACGACGAACGTTTCCTGCATATCTGGAATAACAAGAATAGAGGGAGACGAGAAAAGTGTCTTAATTTCAGCCAAAGACTGATCACATCTAGGAGTCCACTGGACTTTTTTGGTGTTCCTTTACGAAGCAGATCAGACAAAAGTGCAGAAATTGATACGAAATATTAGCAATAAAATGCCTATAATAATTCACCAAACCAAGAAGACTGCGAACCTCTTTCTTCTTCACAGGAACTGACAACAGAAGAATCATATCCATTTTTTTCTGGACGGGGACTAAGGTGCCGGAACTGACCATATGGCCCAAAAACTCAACAGAAGAGCTACCATAGACACTTTAGAAGGGTTCACATGTAACCCATGACGTCCAAGTAACACCAACAAAGTTCTCAAAGCAACAATGTGTTGCTGCCATGATGTAGCGAAAACAAGAGTATCATCAAAATATGTGAGAAGTCAGGAGTCTGACCAATAACTAACCTCATTAGCCTACAAAAGGTAGCTGGGGCCGTAACCAAGCCGAAAGGCGTTCTTACCCGTTGCATCAATCCCAACGGAGTGAAAAGCAGTGTACTTACGACTCTCCGGATGTAACGGGACCTGCCAATAGGCCTTGCATAAATCACAACTCGAGAAAATCGTAGCATGGGACAACTGATTAAATAGATCTTCGATCCTCCTGCCGCGGGATGTTTTCGGCATCAAACACTGTTACTGCGTTCAATTTTCGAAAGTCTATATATAGTCTCATAGACCCATCCTTCTTCTTCACTACCACAATCGGAAAATAATAAGGACTATCCGAAGGTTCAATCACTCCTAGAGACAGTAGGTCATTAATTTCCTGGATCACAAACTCACGGGCAGCAAAAGGTAACGTATAAGATTTAACCCGTATAACTGCATCCGTGGTGAGTCTAATCTCATGGCAAAGAGTGCTGGTACATCCAGGAACAGATGTCAGGATATCCTGAAACTCTTTTAACAATTCCTTAACATACTGAACCTGAGAAGAGCTCAAACTCGGATCAATGACAACTGTACCACTTTTTGACGCCAAAGGCGGTGTCGTAACCAATGAACCTATCTCACCACCACCCTCTTCGGAGATGGCTGACACATACGCGGTAGGCTCTGCGAAACAAATAGTTTCACAAAATGGAAGATCCGAATCACGATAAGGATGCAGTTCCTTATCAACAATAGTATCAACACTGAAAGAAGTCTCGACTGAACTTACCGAACCGAAAGGAAATACGGACGGATCACATAATGATACCGCACCAGCAACTGCTTGATTAGAGCATGCGTTGTCAACATTATCCAAGTTACCACTAGGAGAAGGTGAAGCGTAAGTGCTACGCTTATACTTCCGAAGTAGATTCACATGACAAGTGCACTTCCGATCACCGAGATCCACAAGGTAAACAACACTCGTGCGTTTCTCAATTACCCTGTAAGGTCCTTTAAAAGACAACACAAGTTTATTGTCTGAAGTAGGGAGTAATACCAAAACTTCATCACCTGGAACAAAATGTTTCAACTTCGACCACGGTTCATGACGAAGTCGACTTTCATCAACCGAATCTCGAACTGAACCCTGTGCAAGTCGCCAACCCTTCCTTATTCGGTTATGTAGGTCTATAACATAATGATACTGGAACGATGTTTCGCCAGAGAGATCCTTATTGAGGAAAATATCACTCAGAATCTGCATTGGACCTCTGGGAGCTCTACCAAAAAGTAGGAAGAAGGGGGAAAACCCTGTAGATGAGTGAACTTGACCTCTGTAGGTAAATAATGCCGCGGGTACAAAGCGATTCCATTCCGTAGGAGATTCATGCGACAGTTTCCTGATCATAGACTTAAGTGTGGAATGAAAACGTTCAACAATTCCGTTAGTCTGAGGATGATACGGCGTGGAAACGAAGTGTTGGATGTTGCACAGACTATTGAATTCTGCCAACAACTTGGACATGAACTGCTGACCACGATCTAATTGGATTTCTTTAGGAAAACCAAGTCTGACAAAAATAGAAAAGAGAGCTTCAGCCACATCTTTAGCCGTAATCCTGCGCAGCGGGACGGCCTCCGCCCAACGCGTAGATACATCCACAAGCGTTAACAGATACTCATACCTATCACTTGAAAGTGGAAGAGGACCAACAAGATCTATCATAACCCTCTCAAATGGTTCACCGACAATCGGAACCGGTTGGAACGATGCTGGCCGATCTCGACCAGTGCGAGGTTTAATCTGGCACAAGTGACAAGAAGTGATGTAGTTCTTGACATCTGAACACACACCAGGCCAAGAAAACTGAGTACGTATAGCTGATAAAGTCTTTCGAAAACCCGAATGACCCGCTAAATCAGATTCATGCGCGTATGACAGCACTAGTTGGCGCAGTGATTCAGGCATTGCAATAGTAGTCTGAACTGTGGCAAATTCCGACTTAGCCTGAAGTCGTTTAAGAACGGCATCCTCAATCTGAAATGACACACCAGCAACTGGTGGTAAACCAACACGTTTGAACCATGGTGCTAACGAAGGATCCTCACTCTGTCTAACTGGAAGGTCAGAAAAAGGAGCTAACACATAAAAATGTGTAGGAGTGTCAGAAGTAGACGACTCATTGTTAACCGAAGGTTTCGATGCCTTGGCCCGAGTGACGACGCAAGCAATTGATGAATCCGGGAATACAGCAGATGAATCTGAATCAGAAGATGGTGAGCCCATAGAATTCAAGCCATTGATGTTACCAAGAATAACATCTGCGATAGGGTGATGCAATAAGCATACCTCAACATCACCGGAAAATATGGCGTCTGAATATTTACAATGCAAGTGGGAAATAACTTATTCTTGCAGCAAAAAGTGTTCACCAACATAGACCTGCCAGAATAACAATCTGGCGGTACCAGAGATTTGCAAACACCCACAGTGTTACACCCCAAGTCACGAAGTAGGGTGAAAAACCGGTCAAAGACTTCACACGACTCGATCTTCAATTTACCTCTACGATCACAGCCACTCTTAGCAGCACAACAATGAGAAGGTAATTTAGGTACTGAACAAGCAGAATTAGCTTCCTTTGGACTACTTGGGCACTCACGCCGTACATGTCCCTTGCCACCACACTGATAACATGTGACATCATTACGACTCGCGGCCACACCAGAACCACCGCTCGAATTAGGTCTAAACTGCTGACCCTTGCCAACACTCCTGGTATTAAAACTAGATCGGTTCCTATCTCTGGACGGAGAACGAGAAGTACCACTTCTACCTGAACCAGAGTAACCCTGAGAACTAGGTGACCTGTGACCCTCGAAACAAATGTCACTCCCTCTCGGCTTCTTGCTGATTACGAGTCTTCACCTAAAAATAAACTGAAAAGTACTTTAATAAAAATGTAAAATAATCCTAATTAGGTCACCTAGACCCCACAAAAACAAACAGAAAACAACTGTATCCCCGCAACAACTAATTCGGTTCTTTTTTTTTTTTTAAGCCACAAGCTTGAGGGTGTCCCCTCCAAATATGTTGGGGCAAACACAGCCTGTCAACGGGACAGGGAGAATACACACAACATAAACAACGAAATACGATCCAGGCCATAACTTACTCAAACAACAACCACTGTAAATAACTTAATAACATCGACTGCAACAAGAGGTTCACACAATTAAAAGGCAGAACACCGGGGATAGGCGACAGAAAAAAGTATATTATCATAAACGAATAAATATATAAAGAAGTAGGAAAGTTACACAAAGAAGAAGACAGATAGATACGAGGTGAGCTAAATACAAATGTCCACGCACGCAGGCGCGACAATACAATGTTATCTGCTAAACGTTACGAGATAGAGTTATTACACAATTAAATGAAGTTATTACAAAATAATCCACCCACGAGGAAACTCTCCCCGAAAAACTACTTCATAGATCAAGAAGAAACTTATACAACCCCCACATCTATCGCTCACACATGCACACGCCTCTAACTACTTAATCCATCGACGATCCTGTCCGTAGAAGCTTGTTGAGAGCAGTAGGGGAAATCTCGAATGTTCAGGAATCAATAGTCCTCAGCTCGGACGCGAGCATAGTTATTTCAAAGCGCAATTTTTTAATACACAGTTATTTAAAATACAGTTACTTCAAAGCTGCAGATCACCAGCCCTTACGTGACGGAAGCTAGAACAATAATAATCATAAATTACTTGATGCCACCATTCACAGAAACTATAAACTCGTAGACTTGCTAGCAGTAAGTGTAGGCACACAGCCTCAAGTAAAATACAAATACAAGCCGCCTCTTCTATGCGGTAATAAAGTGGTATGAACCCATATACAAAGGTTCGTAGAAATTAAAACAGATATCTCCTGGAGTCGGACCTATCCGCCACAACTTGCAGCCAGGGCTGTCTTCAAGCGTTCACTGCAAAGAATAGAATAAGAATGATCCACTCCTCCAATGATTTCGCTAGTGTGCAGCTCCGTCCAAACTTGCCGTTGTCACGTGGCCTAACCAAGTAATCACAACGCACACACCAAATTAATGACGTAAAATACAACCACACTCCCGCTACACTAAATACCCAACTATGCCCAGCTAAACTAAAACACAACTACACTAGTCCCAACAGGAAGTATGACTTTTCAGTCTGATAACTTTATGCAATGGACAGAAGGAAACTTAACATCCTAGGGCTTGCCAAGGTAAGATGGACAGGGACAGGTTCCATGAAGCTAGGTAGCAAAAATCTAATTTACTCAGGGGGAGATGCACATGAAAGAGGCGTTGGTATCTTGTTTGATGTAACAACAGTAAAAAGTCTGGAGAGTTGGTGTCCAATTTCAGACAAAGTAGTTGTAGCTAAATTGGTAGCCAAACCATTAAATCTATTAATTACTCAAGTGTATGCACCAACATCTGACAGTTTTATGAGGAAATAGAAAAAGCAAAAGGCTATCTAAAATCCCAGGACATCATGATAATAATGGGAGATTTTAAAGCAAAAGTTGGGGATGAAAGAGTTGAAGATGTTGTTGGGCCCAGTGGCATAGGGACTGTCAATAAGCCAAAGTCATAGTCATACCAGTTCTCCCTTTTTTGTTTCTTGGGGGAAGCAATCTGAGTGCTAAGCAATGACGAGCACCATCCCTTTCACTCTGAATGTAACATAACAGTGACCATATATACTTATATAAAATGATAAATATGTATTTATATATCAAGCACTATGTAAATAGTTGCACATTGTACATAAATCGCAGTTAATTTGTCCCGTGTTTAAATTAGAATAAGGCTTAGAGTTAGAGTTAGGATTAGGGTTAGGGTTAGTGTTAGGGTAAGGTTAGGGTTAGTGTTAGGGTGAGAATTTGGATTTGGGTTGTGGTTAGGGTTAAGGTTAGGGTTAGCGTGGAGTTAAGGTAAGGGTTAGGGTTAGTGTTGGGATTAGGGTTAGGGTTAGGTTTAGAGTTAGGGTTAGCGTAAGGTTTTGGGTTAGGGTTGGGGTAGTGTTCGGGTTAAGGTAAGGGTTGAGATAAGGTTATGCTTAGGATTAAGTTTTGGGTTAGTGTTAGTATTGGTATTGGTATAAGGTAATTGTAAGGTTAGGATTGGTTTCAGGGCTAGAATAGATGTAAGATTTAAGGTTAGGCTTAGTTTTTGGGCTAGGGTTGGGGTAAGGTTAAGATTAAGATTATAGCTACGGTTCAGGTCAGGGTTGTGTTTAGGGTTAAAGTTAGCGTTAGGGAAGGATTAAGGCTTAATCATTCGTTTAAGGGTAGGGTTGGTGATTGTTTTTGGTTTAAGGTAAGGGTAAGGATTAGGCTTAGGCTTAGGGTTAAGGTTAGGATTAAGGTTAAAATTTATGGTTAATGTTAGGATTAGGGTTCAGACATTAGGCTTAGCGTTTAGGTTAGAGTTAGGGTTAGGATTAGTTTTAGGTTTAGGGTTAGGGATGAGCTTAGGGTTAAGATTTCGATTAAGGGCAGGGCAAAGGTTAGGGTTAGGATTAGCCCTTAGAGTTAGCTTTTGAGGTGTGGATCAGGGTTAAGGTTAAGTAAGGGTAAAGATTTGGGTTTGAGTTAAGGTAAAGTTTAGGATCAGGGTTAGTGTTAAGGGTAAAATTAGGATTAGGGCAAGGGTTAGAATAAGGATAAAGGTTAGGGTTAGGGTCATTTTTGTAGATCGGTTAGCATTATGCAAATAAGAAAATTATTCATACCAAGCATATTAATATATATTAGAAAGAAAGGTTATCCACACAGGAAGCCAAGACCACATTGCTAGATCTAAGGATTTACAAGAGATACAGTATGAACTACAGAAATATATAGAATAAAGATATGAAGAAGACGCTCACACACTTAGACCTAGCAAAAGACAAGACAGAAGACAAGAGAAAATTACAATATGTCTGAGTAGGATTCGAACCATAAAAAGGAATTTATTAGTTTGTTTACATCGTTTACATTAAATAGCAATTTAAAAAGTATCGAAGGACCAAACTCATTCATATTGAGAACATTCTATGTCATTTACCTTTATCATTCATTTTCCTCTCCTTTACATTTTTTTTTATTTAGGTGGCTGATGCTGAGCACGACGTGGTTTTGAGTGCAGTAGAATTCAAATGAGAAAGCGCCAGGAATTAACTAAAGGAGATGCTCAAAATGTAACCGGAAACATATTGCCAAGGACTAGCCACTATTATCAACATCCTCACAAACACATTTACAACAATTTTAAGTTGATGGTTTGGATTCAGCAAGAAGTACAAAGAATAGAAATATGTAGGTAAATTAAAAAAAAAATGAAATAAATATCTTGTGGCGTAAAGACCGATGTGATCATGTCCTCCCTTAAGTTTTTTTGGATCAAGAAGTATTAAAATATCTCAGAAAGATTTTCTCATCATCCTGAGTTCCAGTTTTCTTTTTACCAAATGCAAGCGCTGTAGAGCAAAGCGTGTACATTTTCTTTTTTTCAAAGTTTTTAAAATGAGTCAACCGCCTCCAGAATTTTCCATTTAATTCTTCTTATGTAAAAAAATAGTAACTAAAATAATAATAATAATAATAATAATAATAATAATAATAATAATAATAATAATAATAATAATAATAATAATAATAAAATAATA
>BLXT01006665.1:65390-82678 GCA_019648995.1 Plakobranchus ocellatus | reverse complement strand
GAAAAACAAAACAAGTGTAATGATTTTTATACTAGAGGAAGACACTCAAATGTTGATTGTTTTTATCTTTCGCAAAATTATTTTTGTTTACCCAGACAAACTATAAGAGAGAATTCTAATTTTATATATTTTTTTACCATGATCATATTCTTTATCTGAAATATCTTTCTGATATAGTATAGAATAAAATTCTTTTTTATCTGGGAAAGATTCATTTTCTAATTTTTTTAATGAATCAAAATAATCATATGGAAATACACCTTTAAAACTTTGTTCACTTTTATCATGATACTTTAGATCTTCAAATAAATTATTACTAGCTAATTCTCTTTTAAGTATTTTATATTGTTCGTCTTTAAATGTTTTTGATAAGTTATCTATACTACTCAATAGAAATCTCATACTATCTTTAAAAACTAACTTAAAATATTGATCACCAAAAGTTATCGAAATATAATTTTCAGTACCTTTTGGTAATACTTTTACTTTTTAGTATTCTGTTTTAAGTTGATGAGGTCCGACTTAGTTATAAAATGTGAGAGATCTCAAGAGATTGTGTTTCATTTTTACACTCTCCCTTTTTATTTCTAAATCGGACGTGATGAACTCTTCATTTCATCATTAGTAGATCTAGATCTAATCTAGGCTTAGAAGATCTATCAGTTTTGTCTCCTGCTAGTGGTACTGTAGATGGTAAGGATTAGATCTAGGAGATCTAGATCTAACTATAAAGGTGTATGCTGCAAAATTGATATTTTAGGGACAATTTCAAATCATGTTTGTGGAATTCGCCTTGATTATTTTAAAGAAATTGTACTTTTTTTATTACATTATTAGATCTAGATCTAGGCTAGATCTAATTGGTTATACAGTAATATGAGTCCTTGTTTCTTACCTAGATCTAAATTTAGATAGATCTTGACTCTAGATCTATATTGTAGATCTAGATCTAGAATCTATACATATCTAAGCTATCACCAAATTCACTGTTCTTAGGTGCACGATCGGAAGTCTTGCCGTTAGGCAATATTCATGTATATACTAACATAATTATATATCTATTATTGAAGTCTAACAAAAAATTAGATGATAGGCCTACTAATCTAGATTCTAGATCTAGATTTTTTACTTTACTATGGTTTGATAAAAGAATGCCCTATAAAAGTTGTCCGACTCGTCTGCATGGACACGGAGGGAGAACTCTTTTGGGAATAGAAACTGAAAACGGAACTTCTACATACTAACTTATCTTGACGTTAATCTTTTGGTCCATTAAGTTTCTGTCAACACTTATGCTGAGACAAAAGAAGCATAGGTTTTTTTGTTTTTTGTTTTTTTTTATAAATAGTCCGTCTAGAACTAGTGATCTCAGGCTTTCAGGCACTCTATCAGGCCTGAACGCCGGTGTTGGGGCTCGAGCCCAGGACAGAATGGTCACAGCAAATGTCAGGGTGGATTACTTATCCACTGTGCCACCGACCTTTCTATAAAATGAGACAGTAAACAGACGGTTAGATTGACAAACATGGATACAGCAAAGATTTTTTTTTTTTTAATAAAACGACAAAGGCAACACTGCATTGACATGGCATGTATAGACGACAAGTATTAGAGCAGGCAAGAGGCAGAGAGATAGAGAGGGGGGAGGGGGAGAGACAAAAAGAGAGAGGCCCTAGGTTTCTCTTTCCACGTTTGTTAGCCTAGATTTTCTATTCCTCTTTGGCCTAGGGGCAATACGATAGAGAGGTCACTATTGTGTCCACGAGAAGAACAACGGCACGAGAACGAACGGGCGGAGGGAGTGGAGGGATATAGTGTTCCAGCAGTTGAAGAAAATAGCTGTTTATAAGAAGTAAATGGGTGTCAGGCATCGTAGGACGTCATGAGCCTTTTCCAGTACAAAATTAGGAATTGGAACTTTAGAAATTATTACATCTGTTTTCGAAATTGTTTCCCTCAAATGAGTCAAAAGGCTCAAAGTCAGAATTTCCATCTTATTAATCAGTCCGAATGAGCTTTTCTCGACACTTTTCTCAATTTCCTAATGAATTTATGAATGAGGTGGACAAACTTAAGTTTCATCAAATGTTGATATAAAGTTGGTGCCCGTTGTTATCTCTTATTTAGTTCCAAAGAAAATTTTACAACTCCTCTCACGTTGTGCAGATTCAAAGATTTTGTTTTTTAATTGTTTAATGTTGTTTAATTGCCGACCAAAAAAAGGTGACGTAATGACCTAGTTCTGTCGTGAAAACGGGTGTGTATTTTTCAATACATTTAAACCTTAAAAATAAACTGAGTTGAGAATAAACACTTTATATCGAAGAATGAATATGTCATAAGTATACAAAAGTGTTCAAACAGCGTGATCTTATGAATTTCAAGCTGCAGGCGTTCATTTATTGTGGGCATATCCTTTCCCGTCGCACAAATTCCACCTGCGCATACTAGATAAACTAGTCCCTCTTTTTTCTGCGAGAAACAATTGACTAGTTAAAATTTAATATTTTTTTTACATATTCGTTTTTCATCCATTAAGGTTTTTACTGTCAATTATAGCCTAAACAAGTTTTCTGTCGTCTGCGCGTGAAATTCAACCTGCGCATAGATGGGAAAAAAATGGCCGCTTTCTCGTATTGGCCCAATAGACCACATTTTTTTTGCTTTGTTCTCTCCCAAAATTCAAGGGAAAAAACTTTAAATGCTAAAGTGGTACCATTTTAACTGCTTCAAAGTACTTTGGGGTCGTGAATATACTTTGGGGAGTGTAAATATTATTATTTTCATTCTGTTGCAGAGAACTTAAGATGTATTGGCTTATCTGATTAAGATGAACTACATTACTAGTATGAAGGGTTGAAATAAAGGCCATAAATATATTTCGTTTTGAGTAAAGGATATATATATATATATATATCAGATGGAGTTTTAAAAATAATTTCCCTTTCATGCAAGTTATGATGAAACGTTTTATGATCATCAAATCAGAAGCAAAAAGCAAGAAAAAGAAAGAAAATTAGGGAAGCAAAGGACAACAGTAAAACAGGATCATATATCTAAGATAATGCACAATTAGTCATAAAACTTTGACATGCAGACAAGTTTCACATAAAAGGAACATAAGGCCAGAAAACAAACATAACTGAATAAAAGTAAAAAGAAAAAAACAAAATGTTAGCATTAATATTGATAAGAATGTATGATATTTTTTTTTATAACAGTTGTGTTCATGCATACTATATCAAAAAATGTGTGCAGAAAGTAATCTTCACACTTTTTTTTTTTCGCAGGCAGGTTATCAAGATGAGAGGGATCAGGGATAAACACTTGTGCCTCTGAATTGAGAAAAAAATAACTATATATCAGAGAATGTGGCCCTCATCTATACATCAGAGTACCAACCTAGTATTTATAATCAGAAAAGAAAAGAAAACAGAAGTAGTAAAATGTTCTTTAAACGTTTGTAGCTCTTTTTCTTTCACGCTTTACAATGTTCATTTATTTTTCTCATTTTGCTTTTATTAATTTTATTTTTTTCTAGATGTTTGAAAATCTTATTTTAATGTTTCAAAACATGTTACGTACAATTTATTCATACACTTGTATGAATTTATTTCAATCTTTTTTAAAAATTTTTACTGTCCATTGTCATAGAATTGTCTTCCTTTCACTAAAAAACGTAATAAAGTCCTCTCAACACATGGATTTGGAGTACATATATCCAATTTGTAGATTATATGTGGTGTGATGACTTATAAAGTGCATTTGGAGTGTTTTCTATGGGAAAATAAGATTGTCTCTGGATTTAAAGAAAATTTGGAGTCGGTGACCTTGACCTCCTGTAATGCGTTACATAAGGGTCCGTTGCTCAAAATGTTTGCATTTTTTAATTCCCCAGACTCAGAGCTAAATTTTGATTATACGAGATCCATCAATGTGCATTAAATATGAAAAATGGCCAAAAATTGACTTTTCAAGTAGATGCCCAAGGCCTCTGTTTTCCGCCAAAAATGAAAAGCTTAATCAACAGACCATTCCCGCCAATAGTGAACAAAGCTCACATGAAATTGACAGTGGACAGTCAATCCCTTCCTCAGCTGTCTTAATCTACAAATAAAACTTAATTTGAAAGGTATTTAATAATAAAAAAAAATAAAGTCCTTGACTCTTGACGTCAGGCGGAATGTTTCGTGCCACAAGTCACTATCAACACAGCCTTTCCTATGTAGGCCCTACTTATTTCATTGACTGGCCACTACAATGAATTTTAAGAGACGTAAATTTTTAATACACCCAAACACAGACGTATAGGCCACAACACAATTGGATAATGATACAAAAGTAAATGATGCGTACAATGTCATACAAATTGAAGTTTGCTGTAAATTCTGTAGAAAGAGAGATGGAGAGAGAAAGAGAGAGAGAGAGAGAGAGCGCAGGGGGAAAAAAGAGGGGGGGTGGGGTGGAGATAAAAGGCTCCTCATGATGAATAAAGACTTGAATAGTCTGAGAGGGAGAGGGAGAGGGAGAGAGAGAGAGAGAGAGAGAGAGAGAGAGAGAGAGAGAGAAAACATTAATATTTGTTTTATGTTTATATTGTTTTAATAAGATTACATCGGATAAGATACTAGTATCACTTTTTCCTGATTTTTTTCCATCCATTTTTTAATGAATAATTTTAATTATATTAAAATGGAGCATCCAAAAATATATTGTTTACGTTGTAAAAAACATACTGATAATAAATCGATAAAACAAGTAACATCATCTAATAATAGACAGATGTTAAAAGGCAGCTGTTCAGAGTGTGGATCTAACAAAAATAGATTTATAGGGGATAATAATAAATTAGCAGATGAATTACATCATAGAGTTATAAAATCTTTTCCTAAAAGACGTGTTTATGTTGATTCAATAGACCAGACCAGCAAATATGGTTGGTTAATTCCTTTGAAAAATAAAACAGGAATAACAGTAAGGGAAGCGTTTAAAGAAATATTTAAAGACAGGAAACCAATGTTTATTTGGTCAGATAAAGGAACAGAATTTTATAATGGATAAGTAAAGGAATTGTTAAAAGATAATAACATAGAATTATATTCAACTGAGAATGAAGAGAAATCTAGTATAGTTGAACGTTGGATAGGAACTATGAAACAGCATATGTATAAATATTTTACTGCTAATGAAACTACTAAATATTATAATATATTAGATAAATTAGTTAACGATTATAATACAGTACATTCTTCTATTAAAATGACCCCTATTGAAGCAAGTAAATTAGAAAATGAATTAAAAGTACATAAAAATTTATATCCAGAAAAATGTGAAAGAATTAAAAAGCCTAAATTTAAAGTTGGTGATAGAGTACGAATAACAAAAAAGAAAGCTAAATTTGAAAAGGGTTATACTACTCGTTGGACTAGAGAAATATTTATAATTGAGTCAAATTTATTACAGCTATTCTCAGAGAAATAAACATGTTTAAGAAGGGCAGTGTTGTCAGTAGCTTCGCTTGAAACACTGTGCTCGACGACAAGAGTCAAGGTCGTTCATCTTTTTTTCCTAAAAACTCTTTCATCAACGTTTTAAATGTAGACTAACACAGCTGATGTGTAGAAAGTTGTGAAAATGATTGTCTATTCCCAGGGGCGTCAATTTCACTTGAGCTTCGTTCACTGTTGGCGAAATTGGTTGTTAGTGAAACCTTTCACAATTAGATATTCGACGTGAGAGCGGTTGTGATTTATCTGGATCGAAATAATAACAACGCGTGCTAAATGTTTTACATCATTTGATAAGGCTTAAATTTGTTCCTTTATTCATAATGTCATTGGAAAATTGAGAAACAGTGTCGAAAGAGCTCATTCGAACTGATTAATAAGATTGAAGTTCTGATTTTGAGCCTCGTGCCTCATTTGAGGTAACAATTTTGAAAAAAAAAGGTAAGAATTTCTTAAGTTCATTTCCTAATTTTGAACTGAAAGAAGCTCTTGACGTTTTAGACGCGTGACGTCCGTTTATTTCTTTAAAACAGCTAAAATACCCAACTGCTGAAGCACTATTACCCCCTTCTCCCCTGCCCCCTTTCTCCGTGCTGCAGTACTTTCGTGGACATGATAGTGCCCTCTCCAAACACAAGTTGAACAAGGGATTTGCCCCCAGGTTAATAGACATGGCAAAGAAAAACCTAGGGCTCTCTCTCTTTCTCTCTGTCTTGTTCTGACTCTTGCCTGCTCTAACACTTGTCTTCTATACATTCCACGGTGAATAGCATTGTTCCCTCTATCATAGCCCCCTATATAAAAACCTTTATTGTATGCATGTTCGTCTATCTAACCATCTGTTTACTGTCTCATTGAATAAGGATGTCTGTGGCACAGAGGATAGAGCATCCGCCCTGAGATCTGCAGGGACCATTCTGTCTCGGGCTCAAGCCCTGCCACCGGCGCCCTGGCCACATAGAAGACCTGAAAGCCTGAGGTCATTTGTTACCAAACCCTTCTAGACATGCCTCTTTTGTCTCGGCATAAGTGCTGGGAGAAACTTAGGAGACGAAAAGATTAACCTTACCATAGGCTGAAGTTCCGTTTTCAGTTTCCGTTCCAAAAATTCTCCCACCATGTTCACGTAGCAGACGAGTCGGACATCTTAATTCTAATAACAGTAACGTTATAGATGTGGATGTATATTTATAGAATCGGCCACGATCTAGATCTAGATCAAGGAAAAAATTTGCAATGACGAATCGTGAGCGTGTTTGTGTGTCCAAAACTGAACTAGGTCTATCTAGATCTAGATCTAGACGTCGATCAAAACTAGAATGAGATCTAGCTTTAACGATCCGTTAATTTATAAAGTGGCCAGCGACATCTTCATTTGGGCGATAGCTTATGAAGATAGAGCTAGTTCGGATAATATTAATATAACTCTATAAAAAGACGGGGTAGGGACAAACGAAAAAGCGCCCTGTTTACTTGCACATCATTTGAATGCTCATGTCACATCAAACACATCCTTACCTTCGATTACTAGATTTTCTAAAATCTAGATTTTAAGTCAATATCTATTATTAGCTCATTATGCTCAACTCTTATGAAGTAATCTGGGCACTCCTGTACAATTGCGGTCCCGTTTCTTTAGATCTAGATCTAGATCTATATCGCGACCTGCTCGTGTTTTATTTCGTAATTGGATCGTATGAATTAAAAACACTTCATTTTGTCACCAATATTGGTAGAAGGCCTCAACATCTCTATGTGTCCGATAATACTGATCAAATGAAATGAGTTTAAGTTGATCAGGTTCGATTTAGAAATAAAACGCGATAGTGTACTATGGCTGCACTGTAAACAAACGGGACCGCAATTGTACAGGAGTGCCGTAATCTGCAAGAATTTTAACAGAATAGTCTAAATTTCTTATAAATTTATGATGCAATAAGAAACAGATCTAGCCTAGCACTAGGCATAGAAATGAAATATAGCAAGACAATAAGACGTAGGTAGTATCACAATAATACAAGCAGAAAATTCAGTAGCCTACTGATTGCAGCCTTGACTAAAACATTTTGAGGATGAAGAAAATGTGAGAAAGATTTCTGTTAATGCATATGAAGCTGTAATGAAGTTGCCTTTGTGGAAACAACACAATGGAATATAAAATGCTTAAATCATCGAATGACTTACAAGTCAACTGCTCACTTTTTATAATGACAACTCCATAAGACCTTAGAGTAGAGACTTGCAAGGTTAGAACAGTCAACTTAAGGGACTAACGGAAGATCACTCACAACTACCAAGACAGAGAATCACTCCAAACTTCAGTTACATTCAAATGACAGCAGCAATATTTGATGGCAAAGTTAAGGCAATTAATAGTCAACATAGACAGTTTTAAAATTTACCAGTTTCAAAGAAACTAGATTTTAAAAATATCGTTTAACTTGTTAAAGAGAAACTGATCGCCTCAGGGCGGTTATACTCTTCGATAATGGAGGTGAATTTAGTTAACCAGTTCTGATCATAGCAATTGATTTAGAAATAATAAACGGAAGTGATCTCAGGAAATTGTATTTCATTTTCACATGTGATATTTATTGTACTACGATATGCAGTCTAACTTTAATAAGTTAACTTTTCGTGTGTGCACATTTGGGAGTCTTACCAAATTGTGCATTAAAATTTTGTAAGGTCAGACAAAGTCCATGTTCAAGGAATCAAGTCGAAACTGTTAAAGATAGGGAGAAATGTTCTGATTTATGAATTTTCAACAGACCTTTAAGATTACTGGAAATTAACTGAATTCCAGCGATTTTACCAGTACAAAATACTGAGTTCTCCAACCTGCAAAAAAAGGTTTTTTTAGGCCAGGAGAGGCAATATTTTGCCTTTAAAACACTTAAATTCAAAGTTACAAAGGGCAGCACAACCCCACTTTATCCCCCAGCCTGGATCTAAGCAGACCAGACTGCAGCCTATTGCAGGCAATTTATTAACTCAATGGAGACGGGTGTCTGATGCATCTCCATTGAGTTAAAGCCCCTTGCAGGTCTGTAATAAATGCAGATGTAATATTTTAGGACTCAAACTGTTATGTCATAATTGCTAAATTTCCCAATCTGTTTCTTTGAGGCAAATAAGTTCTAAGTTTTGTTCTTTTCCACAGAGAAATTACAATGATTTCGAGGTTCTGCAACTTTTGCCACAAGTTTTGCTATTTAGAAGTAACTTCTTCCCTGGAGCACATTGAATGGAGGCAGGAGGAGAGGCAGACAGAAGAAAAAAGTATGGAGAATGACAGTGAACAGTAACATTTGCAGGGACACAAGTACTTGTACATAGTCGGGACAAATGAAGCAGACTGGTAAACAGCTCATCCAGGTTGTGCAAAAGTGTAATGGCACGAAGAATGCAAGGCAAGGCAAACAGGATTTGACAGACATTGTTTAGTGACTTTCAAGCCATTGTGTAATGTTGCACATAAACATGTAACATTACATAATACAGTTGTTCATGAAAATTAAAAACCTGTGTGATTATAAACATTATTACTACAAGAATTTCATATTTAAATATTTAGAATTGCTCCTATGTTTGTTTTGGTATTTGTTCTCTTTCCAGGCTGTTATATTACCCAGAGCCATACAATTTCCATTTCAGTCCCAATATGTTCTTTGCTGTGTGTGTATAGATTCAATAATAATATTTTACTTTTCTTCTGGTTCATGTACCATGAGAGATGCTATAGGATCCTGTATGCCATTAGATATACCACACAAACAAAATGCCAATCTCCCACCAATGTGGATGCCATTTTATGATATCTGGCCGTTTTCTTGAGAGAATACAATTGACGTACTTTATGTCCGTGTTTTGCAAGAGAACTTCCTTTTTTTATAGCAACTTAATTTTTGTAATAAAAACAAAGCAACATGCTTTAGCAAGTTTTCCCCTTCAATCTGTCTGCATATATATGATTAAAAACCAAAGCCAACATCTTGAAAAATTAGAACTTTTTAATGCTAGGAATTAACAAAATATAACATCTTTTACAATTTACTGTCCAATAGTTTTTATCTGCATGCAGTGATCTAAACTAATTTTGACTGTGATTGGATTATAGTGCACTCCACTACAATTTAACAAACCATTCTCAAATCTCAAGTCTTACATGGTGCATTTGTCCTCAACTGAATTAATAGCAATGTTATGCCTGTAACAATCCCCTCAAAATGATTAAATGGCCACCTTATCTATATGACACAAAAAAAAAAAAAACCCTAAATCATACAAGTCTTTGAAGAGTTTACAGTTTGATGGTTCACTACAGAAAATGTCCTCCTTTCATCTTAACATTGCATTTTTTCTCTCTCATTTCAGGATGATCTCTATGGGAAATGATTGAATGTTATCTAGACTTCACTTGTACAGAAATGCATACGCATCCTTGAACCTGAAAGCCCAGTGACCACTGAGCATCTACTACAGACTTATTTGCTCCATGCTGACCTCAGACTGCTAATGTCGACTGAACCAGCAATATTAGAAACAAAGGACATTGGGGGCCTGTGGGACTTGTAGTGGACATTGGCCTTCATCAGAACTACAGGGGTGTCATTGAAAGATTGAGGAGGAAAAGGACCATCCGGTGCCAGTGACAAAATGAGGGTAGGAAATTGCCCAGCATCCATGACTTTGTATAGTCAAGCCATAATGTTTCTATACAGCATAAATTGGCTACTGAACAGCTAGTGTTTAATCTATTTATTTGACAGGGGTTGCTTCATTTATTTAAAGATTTTCTTGTCATATTTTTTATAGCTAATTAAGCTGTGAGCCAGTTATGCAATAGTTGTGAATGGTAGATTATATCTGAGGATTCTTTGTGCAGTTTTTTTTTTTTTCATATAATTGATATATATATATATATATATATATATATATATATATATATATATATATATATATATATATATATATAATATAATCTGTGCAATTTTTTGTTAATGTTGAGAGTAGGCTGGCTCATTGGGAGATAGAACTATTTTTTACAATGAAATCATCTATTTTTACATATCCTAGTAAAAGTCTTGCCTTGAATAGAGATAGTAAATACTATGTGTCAGAATGATCAAAACTAACTTTTAAACTAGCTGTCTTTATTTTTTTTTGTATTGGACAAGATCAGCTTAGCTTGATTTTCTGGTACATGAAGGCATCAAACTAAAATTACTGTCCGCTTTGTTAGCAGACTGAAGGGGATCATGTTGCAATTTCCTTTGGTATGTTGAATGTAACAACAGTTTTCTCATGGTCAGGCGCCAGAGTTTTTTTTTATCAGAAGGACTGCATTCTGTTATCAGAAAAGGCACTTATCCTAATCTTCCTATGGCCGCTTTACTGAGTGTTTTCCATATCTTCTCTCCTCTTTCCCACTTCTAATGTACAGACACAGTAGGCTAAGGCTACCTTATTCCAAAGGTATGCCTAGCCTTAGCCCTGTACCTATTGGGCTGAGTGTAGTATTGCCTGTGTGTTTTTAAATCACTGTGTAGCACTTCACATAACTCTGCAATTGCTTCAGGTTTTGAACGTTCACAATTATGTAAACGACATATATCTTGGAAAACACTGCAGTCATGCAGGTCTACTGAATTATTTCAGAGTTGGATTGATTCCTTCTCCTTAAATTGGCTGCAATATCTGCAGATGATAGCATGGCTATTTTACTTTTAACATTTAATCAATATTTTGTATATTGATTAAGGTCTCAATCTTACATAATACATCTATACATGCCTATCGCAACACTGGTCAATACCATCATCATAGAAATAGAACTTAGAATTAGCAGAAAAAACTGACAAGTTTTTTTATAGACATACAAAATAGGATTAATTGAAGTATTTGGACACTTCAATGCGCCTCCAAAAATTATGTAACATACAAGTACATGTTGAGCATTTCCTGTTATTGTAGAGCTGTAGGGTATTTATTATATATTTATTGGCGTGCAAGCCTCAGATTACAAACGATACATGCATTAGGTATAACATAACAGACAAGACATCAGGACTCCATGCTGTCAACTTATGAACAGAAAGTGTTCAATTTATTTTCATTTTGATACAAGTTGCCAGATAGGCATTGGAACTGATACTGATAGTATTAGACTTAGTAAGAAAATTATATTTAATTACTTTTGATAAGTTTACTTGAACTATATGAAATATATAACATCAAATTATATTACATCCTCTTTTCTCTTCTTGAGTTTAGGATGAGTCAAACTTGTATCAATTTAAAATTTAAATTTAAACTTATAGTTTATAAATTTACAGTTCGTATGTTTCCGATCTAGAGTTCATTGCTTCTTGTTCTTGCCCTTGGTACAAATAGAAATAATGTTTCCTTTGTGTATCTAGCTACTCTGTTGAAGTGAAAATAGTTCATAATTTAAATGAGAAGAATCACTATAAGAGTGTTAACTTAGTGTCTAAGTTGCATACATAAGTGTTGAAGGTTTTGTTGTTGAAGTGGCAATCTACACAAATTTAATTAAAAACATTTCTAAAGTGTGTATTTGTCTGGTTTCCTAACTCGACAGCCACTTCTGGTAACATACTGGTGTGTTGATGCATTGTTTGAGTGCGCTCTCTGTGACACGTTGTCATTGAGAGGGAGAGAGCTTGAGAACTCTCTTTTGGTTGGTGAGGGCGGGACCTCGACCAGTGGCGGCGAAGTATCAGGCAAGCCACTATTGTTGTTCTTGGCATCAAAGTTGTCTGCCTCATCGTCAACTACATCTCCGCTCATAACATGTTGCTTGTTTGCTTGTTCAGTGGATCTTATGATGTGACGTCTGTTCCTTCTAAATGTGCTGTCCTCTAAGGTGACTGCATATGACCGTGGTCCCAATTTACCAGTGATTCTAGCTGGGGTCCAGACTTTGGATCCTGCTATTGGTTGTAGTCTTACTGGTGTATGGTTTCCTAGTGGCTCCAAGGTCCATTCCTTCCGGTCATAATAAAACTTCTGCTTCTCTTTGTTCTTAAAGTATTGTTTGCAGGGCTTTTGCCTTTTAATTGCCTTCAGTTCATATAGTTCCTTCACTGCTGGCAGTGGGTTTCTGGGCCTTCTTCCCATTAGCAGCTGTGCTGGTGAAGCTTTGATGTTTTCCAATGGAGTGGTGTTGTAATCTAGGATTGCTAAGTACTTGACTTTGCACTTGCTCCATAGCTTCTTCACAATCTGCACTGAACGTTCCGCTTTGCCATTGGCACTCTGATGATGCGGTGAAACTGTGCAATTTTGTATTCCGTACTCTCCACAGAATTTATCAATTCTGCACTTGTGAACTGGGATCCACAATCTGTCATAATTTTGCAAGGAATCCCGTGTGCACAAAATACATGTATTCGTTTAAGTGCATCAATCACTGCCGTGCTCCTCAGACTGTTGAGCTTGGAGACTTGAATAAATTCAGAATACATATAAACTGTAATCAGAAATTGTTGTGACTGAAACTGTCTGCAGAAATCTCAGAAAACGGAAATCTTTGAACTTTGTGTAGTTTAGTGGTTCTGGTTGCTGTCTGTTTTGTACAGTTGCACACACCTGACAGTTTTTAACCTTCTGTTCAATTTCTGCATTCATACTTGGCCAAAAGAAAACTTCTCTGCCCTTTTGTTTGCATTTCACCATTCCCATATGACTCTTGTGGATAAGGTCCATAGCATACTTCCTCAGGCTTGGTGGAACAACTATTCTAAGAGATTTGTAGATTATTCCATCTACTGTGTTCAGCTCACACCTGCTTTCATAGTATTGTTGAACTTCTCGGGGAACATCTCTCTTTCTTTCTGGCCAACCTTGCAGTATAATTTCCTGCTCTACATCTTCTAGGTATGCTCTAGATAGAGTGTCTGGTAATTGCATATCTTTTCCTTTCTTGTAGTTGACTTTTAGGTCATACCATTGCAGTGCCAATAACATTCTCTGGAGTCTCATTGGTGCTGACAAAAGCTGTTTCTTGAAGATCTGTTCTAATGGCTTGTGATCTGTGAACACAGTAACTTCATTGCCAAAGACATAGAAGTGAAATTTCTTGCAAGCGTGTGCGATAGCTGCCATTTCCTTTTCTATCTGGGTATATCTTTGTTCAGCATCAGTAAGTGCTCTTGAAGAGTATACAACCGGGTTGCCGTTTTGAGTTAGGCATGCTGCAAGTCTGGTAGAGCTGACATCGCAATGGTTTCAACTGGTTTGTTAACATCAAAAAGTTTGGAGCCTCTGTACATAGTTTTTTCAGCAATTTGAAGGGTTTTTCATGTTGGTTCTGCCATTGAAATTGGTTTTCCGCTTTTAGAAGTTGTCTCAGTGGTTCATGCTGTTGGCTTAGGTTTGGAATAAATTTTTCCAAATAGGTTACGAATCCAAGGAATCTTCTCAAAGCCTCTTTGTTGTTTGGGCTTGGCATTTCTTGTACTGCTTTTATTTTATCTGGATCTGCTTGTAATCCATCTGCTCTTATCACATGCCCACAGTATACAACTGATGGTTGTCTGATCCTGAATCTGGTCATGATGCTTCTGATCTCCTCCTGTAATTAGAATATCATCTATTATACTGAATGCACCTTCTATGCCCTCTAGCATTTGTTCCATGATCCTTTGAAAAGTCTCAGGACTACATTTCAAGCCAAAAAGTAATCTCAGCCATCTGTACCGTCCCAATGGCGTGTTAAAGGTCTTCAGTTTGGAAGACTCCTCATCCAGTTGGATCTGCATAAAGCCACTTTTGAATTCAGATGGTAAAGTAAATTTGTTAAATGGCTGCCCATAATGAAAATTTATCGAAGGCCAAAAATTTCATAATCCAACATGATTATCCATAATAGACTGGCTTTTTAAAAAATACCTTTTTTTGTTTTTTTTTTTTTATATATCAATGCCTCTAGATCTAGTTGTAGCATTTTCAGTCTTCCGCGGAATTTCATCTTTGTATTTGCAGTAATTTAATGTATTTTAAATGCTGCTCAATTGCTGTTATAGCTATTTGATTGCTGCAGTGTTGAAAAAAGATGAATTAAATTGATACCAAAGTGCCTCTAAATGGTTTTGTTGGCAGGACTTTTTATTTTTAATTTTCTTGGGGGGGGGGGGGCATGCCCTTAGACCCTCCCAAGGTATGCACCCAACTTTTTGGATAGACAGGTCAATAGGTCTTATGTGAGTTTTGTATTTTTTGCCTTCTGGGATATACATATCGGTTTGTCTGTCCTCTTCTGTCTCCTGATTTTGATTTCTTGACTTTTCTTGATGCAGTCTAGTTGCATGCTTTAAAAACCAAGCTGAAATTGAAATACAAGATATTTTTCTTTTGTGATCATTTAAGCTATAAAAATGAGGGTCACTAATGACAAATGTGTTATACTTATCATCGCTTAATGATCTTGTAATTGATCACATAAAACAAATGAACAGTCAAGTAAAGTATGGCTATCAAGTTGGTTGAACTTTCAGATTTAGGGAATTCTAATGAGAATTTCTGTTCAATATGCAACTTGTCAGCCCAACAACTCTTCATCATGAAAACAACTTGTGATGCCTGTGGTATAGCATGTGTGTATAATCGTGTGTGTTTTTGTATGCGTTTAATGAAAGAGAAAGACTATATAAAGCCTCTTGACCGTACTATATTTGAAATTAGATTTGGAATTACGTTTGAAATGGTGATGTAGTTTTCAAGGCTGAACCTAAGGTGTCTGCTAAACATAGACACCAGGCAATGCACCGTCAGTGAATGTCCAGTGTATGACAAGACTTGACTTGTAGCTGGCCGCTTACAAACGCAGTAGTCAAAACTTGTTTACTGTTCATCGCAGTAGAAAAATAACTTTACCTTTGACTGAGGATCCCAATAGAAGTAAAAATTATTGTGTAGCACTTAGAGTGTGCATGTGTTTACCCTTTTTTGAGTAAGAATCGTTTGAAATGGACTTAAATACAAATTATAGAGCTAATGCCTCGGGCTTCATCTTTTGTTTCATACCCTCCGTTTGGACAACCTAGGTAGTTAAGAGAAACTAGTAGTGTAGCCTTGTTACTTCTTTTAGTGAAATGTGTCGTTGTGTATCAAGCAAAAAGAGCCTGAGAGGGGGAGGAACAAATGATGGGTTATGAAAACTACTCTCCTTTCCTCCTCTCCTAACACAAAAATAATGTTTTGTGTATCCTTCAAAGAACGGGCCCATATCACAGAGTATAATGAGATGATGAATCCTAAAAAAGGAGCTGTTCACGTTTTTGGTAGATTGCACATCGGCTTTCCTTATCTGAATTTTTCCTGGTAGCTACATCTAGTTTTAGAACTGGAGCCTGTGTACATAGGTTTTTCAGCGATTTGAAGGCTTTTTCATGTTGGTTCTGCCATTGAAATTGGTTTTCCACTTTTAGAAGTTGTCTCAGTGGTTCATTCTCTTGGCTTAGGTTTGGAATAAATTTTCCCAAATAGGTTACGAATCCAAGGAATTTCCTCAAAGCCTCTTTGTCATTTGGCCCTGGCATTTCTTGTACTGCTTTTATTTTATCTGGATCTGCTTGTAATCCATCTGCTCTTATCACATGCCCACAGCATACAACTCATGGTTGTCTGATCCTGACCTTTTCCATGTTTAGCTTCGGGTTGTAGTCAGTAGCTCTTGGAGTACTTTCTTCAGAATCTGGTCATGATGCTTCTGATCTCTTCCTGCAATTAGAATATCATCTATTTTGCTTAATGCACCTTCTATGCCCTCTAGCATTTGATCCATGATCCTTTGAAAAACTTCAGGACTACATTTCAAGCCAAAAGGTAATCTCAGCCATCTGTACCTTCTTGTAGTTTTGAATCTACTACTCCATCTATGATACAGTCTTCAAGCACATCATCAGGATTATCATACTCGCAGTCCATTAGAATGATTTTGAGATCCTTCACGAAGTTCATAAAGGTTTCTCCACTTGACTGTCTTCTGTTCTTCAATTTGTGTCTGGCAATTTGCTTATTCTTCCTGGGTCTAACGTGTTCATCAAACTTTTGAGAAATTTGTTGAATATCTTTGATATCATCTGAGATTTGAAGCGTTCTGTAGATTTCCCGACCTTCCTCTCCAATCCATGTACCTAGCCACTCACATTTTTGCTTTTCAGTTGCCATGTTCAGTGGACCACTAAATGCAAAGTGACACTGCTTCTTAAACCTCACTAGTTCTGAGAACAAGTCTGGGACACTCAGTTTAAAGACTGGTTAAATCGGAAAGCCATGTAGAATCTAGATCTAAATATTTTATGACTGAACAAGATAACTTTTCAGTACTGATAACTTAGATCTAAGTTTAGATCGTAAATCAGCTTCAATCAGTGAAAATAAATACTTTCCTGGAAATAGTCTTTACTCCTGACACCATGTAATGTATTTATTATATATTTATGGGCGTGCAAGCCTCAGATTACAAACGATACATGTATTAGGTATAGACACAGCAGAATTTTCAAACATTGTTTCATAAACATTCCATTACTTCAGAGTGGAAAAAAATATGTTATATTAATGCCAAAGTGCCTTTGAATGGCTATATGCACAGTTCTTTTTTTAAAAAATCCCAAGGGGCTCATTGCAACCACCTGGAAAAAAAACTATGGGTTTATTTCTCACTGAAAGCACTGATAAATAGAAATTCTTTGCATTAAAACAATGTAAATGATGCTGTATAGAATCAAAATACAAAAAAACTTGCTCCAT
>BLXT01006649.1:9130-23552 GCA_019648995.1 Plakobranchus ocellatus | reverse complement strand
GAATTGCAAAGACCATTTTTTCGCGGGTTCGAGCACCGCCACCGGCGCCCTGGCCTGACGGAGGGCCTGAAAGCCTTAGAACAACTTGTTGTGGACTAGCTGTACACAAAACATACGAATCAGACTGTGGTGGAAAATGTGGGCCGAGGTAGCAAACTTTACTTATTTCACTAGGTCAATCTTCCCAACAATAAAGGCTGAGCGAAAGCTAGTTAGGCCCGTGGCCTGATACAATCTATGTATGGCAAACTGGCTCTGCTCACATGAGAGAGAGAGAGAGAGAGAGAGAGAGAGAGAGAGAGAGAGAGAGAGAGAGAGAGAGAATGAACACACGAGAACGCCTTCTGCTGGACGTGTGAAATGGTCTCGTGCGCCTCTTAAATTTAAAATTTATTTAACTTTTTCCTAACCCTCGTCGTATGACTGGAGTGGCACTCGGCGGTATATGAAAACAAGAGCAGGAAAAGCATTAGGTGGATACCAAGGGAAACAAGTAGTAAAATAATGTATAAAGCAGCGTAAGTAAAGGTGTTCACTTCCCTTGATTTTTCAGTTCTATCTCTTAATTTTGCAGCCGTTTTTTTCCTTCAAAAATGTTTTTGAAGTGCCGAGAGGTGGATACATTCAAAACTGAATGCACATAAAGCAGCATTGTGCTAAAATGATATAACGTTTCTCACCTTCTCTTTTTATATTTTGAACAATTTGTATTTATCTTTGATCTCATGAAGGCGTGCACCTCAAAAACTGACTAGTTTATGCCTAAAGCAAAGCCAACAGTAATTGGAATAACTTTTGGCTTCTTTGGCGTCTGCAAAATTTCAAAGCAATAAATAGTGAATCTCCAACTAAGATATCTGATTTACAAGGAAATAATCTTATAACTCTTTGGTCAAACCTTTAGTCGCCAAGCTATTGTGGTGTATTATTTAATTCTAGATATAACATTTGTGTGAGAAGATGTTGGTTGTCTAGTGGTAAGAGAGCGTGCTCTGTTTTTTACAGGGACGATCTGTCGCAAGTCTGGATTTGTCATCAGTCCAACAGGGGCAAAAAGTTCCATTGGCAGCTGCAAAAGGCAAAACTCGTACACAGTCAATTGCATACAGCCATTGTATTCTTCTTTGACATGGCAACTTTTCTTGATTATTGGATTTTTTTAGTAGGTGAAACATATTAGTGAAATAACATTATCGATTATATGTCATCTGAATTTGATAAGGCAAGATCACCTCTCACAAAGCTCTGCAAACAATGTCTAGAAACCAGAAGGCACAATGGCATTTATAATCTAAGCTTCTTAATCATAATGAATGTTGCCCTGCTGCTTTTTATTTAGTGAAGTAACAAATCAAATGGGTTTTGGACATTTTTCCTGCCTTCTTATTATCTTAGAGGTAGATATTCTTTATTGGGTTTAGATTTAACATCCTGGAATGAGTGACAACTGAGATGGCCCAGCACTTAGCGCACTCATTCATTCTGAAATCTGTAGGGTGTATTCTTTAGCTGTTTTGAGTCCACTTCTGGTTGATACTTATCACAACAAGACCATACAATGTAACGTTAGCTCCGGGCAGTAAATTTCTTCTTCATCATGTTATTTAACACCATGGCAAAACACACTGCTTTATTCAAGTTAGGTACCAACCATGCAGTGAAAGTGTGAAGACTGTGCCATACCTATTCATACAATTGATGCTTTTCCAACCAGCATTTGCTCATCAGACCAAAGTAAAGGCTTCAATGAAACCCTGGCCCTAAGAGTCATGTGGCTGATGCACTACCTAAAATACCACCAAAAGTATACAAGGAGTCAGATTATGCAGTTGTCAACAGCCGTGCTCTGAATTCAAAAGGTAAGAGAGGTGACTGGTGTACATCAAATGGGTTTTGGACATTTTTCCTGCCTTCTTATTGTCTTAGAGGTAGATATTCTTTATTGGGCTTAGATTTAACATCCTGGAATGAGTAACAACTGAGATGGTCCAGCACTTAGCGCACTTATTCATCCTGAAATCTGTAGGGTGTATTCTTTAGCTGTTTTGAGTCCACTTCTGGTTGATACTTATCACGACAAGACCATACAATGTAACGTTAGCTCCGGGTAGTAACTTGCTTCTTCATCATGTTATTTAACACCAAGGCAAAACACACTGCTTTATTCAAGTTAGGTACCAACCATGCGGTGAAAGTGTGAAGACTGTGCCATACCTATTCATACAATTGATGCTTTTCCAACCAGCATTTGCTCATCAGACCAAAGTAAAGGCTTCAATGAAACCCTGGCCCTAAGAGTCATGTGGCTGATGCACTACCTGAAATACCACCAAAAGTATACAAGGAGTCAGATTATACAGTTGTCAATAGCCGTGCCCTGAATTCAAAAGGTAAGAGAGGTGACTGGTGTACATCAAGCTTCAATGAAATATAGGTAGGCTATAGATGGGGGGCATTGGTTCACAGTGGCTGGCACACCCGCCCTAAGATTTGCAGGCTTCATCCTATTGCAGGTTTGAGCCCTTGGTCTGGTGGGAGCTTGAAAACCCAAAATCAAATTGTTGTGGAAGGGCTGATACACAATATATTAAGCAAGGGACTGCTACATTTCTTTAACCTCAGGGGAACTTAAAGTTATGACACTGGCGATATTAGAGTCAAAATGTGATCAGTATGATTCTTTTAAGTCCTTTTGAGAGATGCAAACTCTAAGCGGGCCTAGAAGCCTGAGATCAATTAGAAGTGAATTGATCATAATTTCACTAATCAAACTATAACTGTAATTCTGAAATAGCTGCAAAGTCAGGACAACCCTGTCGATTCTGGTTTACTCTAACTTAACATGGCAGAAAAAATATGAGCTCTCCGTAAGAGCAAAAGAAGTCTCATTAGATATAAAATGGGAAATTTATTATTTTAAAATTTGGGGAAAAATTATGCCTTGCACATTGTGAAGCTCATCTACTAGCAATGTGATCATCGTTTTTCTTTTCTCATCCTCTTTATTCCTCTTGTTTCCCTCCAGTTTCTGCCCCTTATATCTTCTCAACTCATCGTCATTTCCATCCTCCTCCTCCATTTCATCCTTATCATCATCATCATCATCATCATTGTCACGACAGGGACACGCTCAGGGAAAAGGTAAATTCGACTGCATAAAATTCTCCGTGCTTTATTGCATCACATAAACATAAACGGCGTTGACAGTTTCAAAAATACAAAAAATTGCTAATTATACCAGGATTTGAGTAGTTGTCGTTCTAAAGTTTTGGCTGAGGTTTCTTTCTGGGTCTAATATTTCTTAACTATTTCTTCGCTATTTCTTAACTATTTCTTGGCTATAACAAACATTGTCTAGACTCGGGTAGATGTGACAGCGCGTGGTCAATCACTTCGGATTGGAACTCTGTAAATCTGGAGTCTAGGGTTTGTTTCTATGCCAAGAAAACAGAGCTGCTTTTTTTGACGTTTACCCTCAGCCGTCCAAATCTCTACTCTAACTGTCTCTCGCTTGCCTCAATAATTAGGCGACCTTGCACCAAAGGCCTAGTCTCGCCTGCTCACGTTACATTGCACGCAAAAGCGTTACAGTGAGTGAATTCTCCTACTCTTTCCCGAGAGTGAAGGCTAATAGCATTTACTCGGCTAGCTATGCTTATTCGACATTATTTTCAGGCGATCAAACTTTCATACATATGCTGTAATAAAGCGCATGGTTGGTACCGTTGACACTTAATAAAATATTTTCATGCACCTCTCACTTTCTTCTACATCCAACCATGACAATCATCATCATCATCATCATCATCATCATCATCATCATCATCATCATCATCTTTATCATCACCATCATCTTCGTTAATTTCCTCCTCCTTCTCCTCCTCCTCCTCCATATCATCCTCATCATCTACATCATCATCATCCTCATCATCCTTCTCATCATCCTCCTCCTCATCATCATCCTCATCTTCATCATCTACATCACAATCACAATCACAATCATCATCATCTTCATTAATATATCATCAGCATTTACATCCTTTCCCTCCTCCTCCTCGCACATGTTTTTATTTTTAATCATGATCATTATTACAATTACCATTACTATTACTATCATTATCATCATCATCATTATTATTTTCATTTACTAGCTGGATAACCCATGGCTGTTTATCATTATTGCACTGAGCGATGTTCTTTGGAAATAAAATTTATGCATCAAACTTTTAATGCCGTTTTTCTCATCACTCTCAAAGCTCAATAACCGAATTTCTAATATGCATTAAAATTCTATGAAAGAAAAGACTTAAACAGAAGATTTCAGGATTATTTGGAGAAACCAAGATCTGATTTATAAAAGGGCAGACAAACAAACAATTTTAAAAGCTCATCTAGATCTATAGTCCAATCAAATTCCACTGATTTTCTATGCAAAGAAATCATATCCTTTTAGATAATCCTACTATAAACGTTTTAATGATTTCCAAGGTCTGAAACATTTTGTAAATCTTATTTCTGAAGATGAGTAAGCCAGGCTTTCTAGATCTATTTGTACCTCTCTAGATCTTTAGCTTGTCCGTCCTTCCTTTTTTGCTAAGGGGAGAAGGGGGGAGGGAGATTTAGTTTCTCTAATTTATCTTGAATATTTCTATTTACATCAGGGTCGAATATTCTTTCAAAGAAAGTCACACACTCTAGAGATGTTGGCTTTTAAATTATGCCCATGTTAACTTAAGTGGACAACATATCCGTATTATTCAATTTTTGCCGATTTTGTCGGCGCTCCACAGTTTTTGTAGGCATTACACTTTCACCATTTACAGTAAGATTATCTTTTCACATATATATATATATATATATATATATATATATATATATATATATATATATATATATATTGCTATTGTTTTTATTTATAAATGGCTAATGGCTGCTACCGTCGTAAAAATTTTCAATATTTTTCTATTACATATTTTTACCACCTGTTCACCTCCTTTACTGTATTTAGAGTGAGTGAAGTTGTTTCATTGTTTTCCTGAAGAATTCTTTTGTTTCCTACAGAACCCACTATATTCTGATCGTGACAGCCATAAGGAGAGGAGACTTGCTGTGCTGACCTACCGAATCCGGAATTTACCAGTGGTAGAGACAAAGTGATCATCAAAGTTCCATGCTAGATTACTTCTCAACTCCAGAGATATCACAGAACAAGTAGAGTGTTATCTTCATAATATAATGAGGTAGCAAAACGTTCATGTTCAGAGACAGAAACGAGAGGCAGCAAAATATTTTTAAGCAATTTGATTAAACTGCAATTTTTTTTTATACATTCTGATCATAAGCTAGTTTATGTTATAGCATTCTCTTCAATTTTTCAAAGTGACTTTAAATTTTTAAATGATCAATCTTTTCAATAATTTGTATCCCATGGTGATCACAATTGTCTAGAGTGTCTCTACTTTTGCAACATACAATATTCAGCTCACTACCAGTCTCTTGTGCTCCCAAAAATGTTAGGGAAATTCTTTGTCTGGGAAAAACTGAAATACTTTGGGCTTTGAAGAGGACAGAAACTAAGAAGGATAAGGTTAAGTAGAGGATAAGGAAGGGATAGGAGAGGGGGGGGGGGGGAAGGGAACATTCAGGACATTCAGATTAAAATGATGTCAACAATATTACTGAACCAGGCAAGATTTTACAAGATGGGCTTGGATAGGAAGGTAGCCAGGACTGCCAGTTTCAAGATGGTTAGACAGTTTATGCTTTATATGCGCTTATGATTTTTGGAACCATCATTTTAAACGGAAAATCTCATTCCGTTGGATTTCCCTGTCCTGTGCGTTTAACTGTTTTGACTGTTCCTCCTTTGAGATGTTCTCGCTCATGTTTGATTCTGGGAATAAAAACCAAGGACTTAAATGTGAACTTCATTGTTTTCACCGGAAGCCTCATTTGTCTAGGCTTAACTAGAACTATTCTCTTTCAATGTAAACGAATGGCCAAGATATGACATGAACAGGGTAACAACAGCATTTTGTCGTAGCAATAGCAACTACAAAACAACAGTGACAAAGTTTTGAAAGTAACAATGCCACACAGCTGCAGCAACAACAATAATGGCATCAATGTACCTCAAAACAGAAAAATCTAAAATTTTATTTGAAAATGGATAATTTCAACATCATCATAAAAGTTGCACCAACAGCAAACGTAGCAAAATGATAGAAACTATAATCTTGAAGACAGTTACAAAAAAATACGGCTACTAACTCCATCTGAGACACTAGAAATAAACATTTCAATTTTGTTTACAAGAACAGTATTTAAAAAGAGACAAAAATCAACAACGGATAAGGAAATCAATTTGTGGAAAATCCTTAAACAGTTTTATTCAAAGACGCTTTAAAATAACTTTTATAGTACATTTTTTTTCTGTTTAGCAGACCCATAAATTTACTACACGTTGCGACAAGGTACTTATTGAAATTCAGTTTTTTTTACTTAAGTCCGTCGGAATTGAAAAGCTGTATTTGTTGTGCAATACCAAATAATTCCTTATTCCAAACTTTGAGTATCTCGTTCCATTGCATTCCCAGTTCTTGATCCTGAACTTTGGATATCATTTGTGTGGTTGCGAAATTCCCTCATACTCTTGATCCTGACTTTTGGATATCGTTTGTGTGGTTGCAATTCCCACACACTCTTGGTCCTTAACTTTGGATATCACTTGTGTAATTGCAATTCCCACATACTCTTGATCTTGAACTTGGATATCCTTAATGTGGTTGTAATTCCCACACACTCTTGGTCCCGAACTTTAGATACCATTAATGTTAAAATTCTTACACACTCTTGAACCCAAACTTGGATATTATTTAGCAGTTAAAATTACCCCACACCCTTGAGCTTTGAAGCAACGCTTGCTCTTTTGCGGTTTCAACACACTCTGATCCTTCATTTGGTAATGACTTGCTTGGCCTGGAGAGCATAATTGTAATGCTATTTGTAATGTTGTCATGATGGTTCAGACATTTCTTATGTCAAGCTTCAGGTCTCTGGCTCTACTCTTGCTAAAATATATAAAGGGTGGGGTCTCGTCAAAGGTCTTGCAATAATTCAAAGTGTAAAATTGACACTATTCAGCTATTACCTAATCAGTAATCTTCTTCTTCGCGTTCTTGAAACATTGGTGCATTACATTTGCAGTACGGTTGCCTTTGCAAGCTCAGCCATCTTAATCAGGCCTTTTGCAGTATTATACAGCTTTTCTGTGAGGGAGGTGGGCCAGAGTGAATACCTAAGGGTGGCTAAGTTTAGCCAGGTCTGTAAGATATGTTCAGCTGATTGAGGCCTTTGTCCACACTGGCAGATGTATGTATGTATGTTTTCAGAGCCTGTCATGCCCTGTTCTGAGCCAAACGATGATTGTTTGCTCCTCTCTGTTCGAGGTGTGGTTTTGGTCATGTAATCAGTTAATGAATAGCAGCAGTAAATGATCAGTAAATCAATCATGTCGACAACAAATATTTAATTTCCAAATCCAGATATTGTAATAATCCATCAAACAGTCAACCTGTTAAGTAAAAAATCAAGTTAAACAACCAACTATCCAAAGAACAAAACAATAACTAAAAAATTTAAACATGCTATCATCCAACCAACCATTGAAAAAGAAGCCCAAGCAATAGAATCAATTTGATAAAGATCTTTCCACCTGATATGTTCAAATTATCTTGTAAATGGAGCCCTGTAAGGTTTTTATAGAAGCTCTGATCAAAGTATTATACTAGAGATACTTTGATCTGAAGCCAGACTCAAAAATAGAGATACTTTGATCTGAAGCCAGACTCAAAAATAGAGATACTTTGCTCTTTGGCGAGACTCAAGATGGAAGTCTGGTCTCTCACATCTAATTAACATTTAGAATTGGGGTTAACAATAACGTCCTCAAGACACGTCCTTATTGTGCTTTTTGACTCTTTGGCCTTGTCTATGACAGACACGGTAACTATTTTGCTTTTGTGCAACACTGCCAAAATATAATTGCACCTCTGCAGTCTCACAGTCTTTTCTTTTTTTTTCCTCATGTTAAAAATTCCTCATAATGGCTGTATTACACATTGATGTGATTTGTTAATGGGATTTTCAAAAAAAAAGGTTGCAGAAAGAGGCATTGGTGTGACATTATGCATTGAAAGCAGCACCAGTGTCCAAACTTCAAACTTACTACGATCATGCAAGCCTAAAGAAGCATGAGATACATCTGAGATCATCAGGTAGTCAGCAACGTAGACCTAAATTTTGTAAACTAATTAAAAAAACCTTTTGACTGTCACTAGGCATTTGTGGCACAGTAAATAGTGAATCCGCCCTGAGATCTGCAGGGAGCTTTCATTCACGAGTTCGAGCCTAGCAACCTGCACCCTAGCCTGACAGAGAGGGGCTATGAAAGCCTGAGATCACTGTTTTGTGGACTAGCCACACACAAAAACTAAATCCTGGACTGTCACAAAGGGAAACAACCCTTCCATTTTTTTCTGTTCTCACTTTCACAGCCTGGATGTTGCCATTGTTTGCTTTATTGTTGTTGTTAAAACAAGAGAATTTTTTTTGAGAGGAGGGGGAGGGTTATATTGCAGTTAGGGGAACAGGTGGGAAGGGGTATTTGATTCAGAGAGGAGAGGGAGGTTCTTTATTTATCATTTTGAGCATCAGCGACGGGTAGATAAACTAGACAATGAACTTGTGAAACAATCAATCAAATCCATTGGTTTTAATTTATGATTTGCTTCACGTCGAAGTTTTCCACTGCATTTTCAAATCTTTCCAGAATTTTTCATGCCAGGTTTTTGTTTGTGCTCTGTTTCTTTTTCTTATTCTGGTGATGATTTTTCCTAAGCATTCATTTATCTCCTGCTTTTGAAAGCTGCTGCTGTCCTACATGTGTATTACTTTAGTATAATAGTATGATTCCAGGTTTTTTTTCCTTCAATAATCCTACACGTTTTCATATTATTAAGGTATCTGTCATATTCATTTGTTCATTAGTACCTTTTCGCTATTTCTGTGTTTTGTTTTTCTCAAGTTTATTATTCTCAAAACAGTTATTTTGTCACTCAATCTCCTCTTTCCTTGATGCTATCTCGGTGTTGGTGCAACTCGCGGTATATCCATCACCACTTGACCTGTTTCAGGGAAGCCGTGCATCAACATATGTTTTCTGTTCTTTTTTCGCTCAGTCTGAAGTTTGTCTGTCTACAAATGTCTAGGTCTGAGATTTTTGCAACAGGCTGAATCTGAAGACTGAGCATAATCTCACTAGTTGAGATTTCTTTGCCTTCCAAACAAGGCGCTATGTTTAGTCACTGTGTTGCATTTAGTAGGCCGTACAATAGTGTTAAAGTATTTCCTTTACGGCTTACTAAATTTAAAGCAGTGATTACGCATACCGTCTTAGTTTTTGGAAGAAGACGCGGGTGACTGGGTCTCCGTGTATTCTACTGCACCAGTTGCAGTACATTTTTGAGTGAGGAATATAAAACATTATCAAAAGTCACTAACTGAATGCGGTATATCAACAAAATACCTGGATTGTTACAACTCTGAAGTTGTGACATTCGAAGGGAAGCTGCATTCAGTTCTGTCGCTTCTATTCATTATTTCAAGCTCCTCCTTTCTGAATGCCCTCTCTTTCTATCTGCACATCTTTTATTTTTCCTGTTCCTTTCTTTTACATATTTTACTTGTCTAGGTCTCTTCGGTCCTATGCTCGCTTCGAATCAAACATCAATCAACCTGCTTCATCTCTGGTCTTTCTGACTCTCCTAATTTCATGCTTTCAGTTTTTTATCAGTTGACTTTGAAGCTTAAATGTTTCTAGATTCTTTAGTACCTTCTTTTTCTGTTTTAAGACTCTTTTAACTTCTGTCTCTATTTTTATACCTTTTGTAACTTTTATTTCTGTTTTTAGATTCGTAAATAACCATTGTTTCTATTCTTGACTATTTTTGATTCTTTTGTTACTTCTGATTATCTTTTTTCAATTTTTCTGTAATTTGTCTTCTGTTTTTAGAATCTCTTGCTACTTCTGCTTGTCTTTTTAAAATTTTTCTGTAACTTCTCTTCTGTTTTTAGATTCTTTTGTAACTGCTCTTCTGTTTTTAAATTCTTTTGTAAATTCTCTTTCTTTTTTAGATCCTTTTGTGAAACAATCTCTTAAAATTTCATGATTCTTATCAGAATATGAAACCCTTACTAACATGTTCCACTTTATCAAGACTTGTAATTTTTTAATTTCATTTTTAAACTAGTGTGAAGCTTCTTTTTTTCCCCTTCAGTAGAAGTAAGTGTAAAAAGGCAAGCTATAATTATTGTTATATTCAAAACATTTAAATTAATCACTCAAGTTACTCCTTTGTCTGTCTACAAGTGTCTAGGTCTGAGATTTTTGCAGCATTTCCAGCGGGATGTCGAAACCAATCCTTCCATTAACTTCGTGGCAGATATCTAGTTTATCCCATCAATTTTGCAAACTTCTTCCCATTTTTTAGCTGAAATAAGAGTTTTATTTCCAAGTTGACATTTACTCTAACGTGATAGAACAAGTTCTGGAGTCTTGTTTTTTCTATCGACGACGTTGATGCATTTTGAGAACTTTCCGTAACATCATGCAGCATGGAACTTTTATCATGAGTGGTAGATAGCTGCAGTCTGAATCTGAAGGGCCCAGATTCGAAACCCTCTTGCCTTTGTGGCAGAATGGAATCATTCGAAAGTCAAGGACATTGATGCATATGGAGTTTGACAATTTCGCTTGACATCTCTAATGATCTTATGTCGCCTGTTTGAGCCCAACTTAACGCCGGACCAGATCCGAATGAAAAATTCTGAACTAAGGGTGATCTGGCTGATGACACAAACATATCACGTTTTCATCTGTTTCCAGATGCATGTTGGTGAATGCAGTCATACGGCCTGCCACTAATTGTTATAACTATTCACACAACCAGTTGCACTTTCTCAGGAGTGTTTGGTGGATATTCATTCAGTGTAGGCCTACACCCTGGACTTTTTTAACAATTAGAAATTGTATGTAAGACATAGCGAGAGGGTAAAGGAGAGAGAGAGAGAGAGAGAGAGAGAGAGAGAGAGAGAGAGAGAGAGAGAGAGAGAGAGAGAGAGAGAGAGGGGACGTCAGATAGTACGAAGTCAATTCCTTGATCTATATGGAAACTTAGCGTGCAGGAAAAGCAATAATACATGGGTTTTAAAGAATAAACAAGGATTTTTTTGTAAGCAATGATCGACGAGTTTTGCGCAGTTAAATGTAGATAGTGGCACTCAAATGGCAAGCTTTGGTTTTTTTTTAGCACTTATTGGGCTGCACCATATCTACAGCACACAATCCAACAAAATAGTCGCCTAAAGCCATGGCATGCCCCTTTCAATTAAAAAAAACTAATATAAATGTGATTCAATAAAGATGGCTGATGTTTTGATTCAGAGTAGTTTTGATTTATGTCATCTATTCGACAAAATGAATATACCTAAATTAACATTACCTAACTGGGAAAGAACACGACACTCATAAACAATGCAAGCATAAAAACTATACAACTTCTAGACTGAAGCAACAAAGCAATGCGCAGGTCAGATTAGTAAGACAGTCTTTTTTCACCATGTGGTAAACTCCAAACCTACAATGTGTTTCGTGTCCCTGCACTGTGCAAAATTCAAAGCCACAAAATAAAGCTTGGCATTTTGATCGTGGTTAAAGAGATTTTGTCTCAACTATTGAGTAGACAAACAAAGAACGTAAAGCAAGAAAAGATGATGTGTGGAGTGCATGGAACACATGTGGCTTACTCATCACCATCCATTCTTGTTCAAGCCCCTCCACCGGTGCCCTGGCTGGACAGAGGGCCTGAAAGCTTGAGATCACTTTGTTGTGGACTAGCTATATTCAAAAACTTTTACTTCCGGGATATAGAATGCAAACAACAAACTTCCATTTTTATCTCTATTTTGAGCTTTGCTGTTGACTCCCATACCTACCAAATTTAGATCATCAAAGGTAGTAACATGATTATGTGTAAAATCTGTAATTTGAACCCATTAATAATTAGTAGCAGAAAAAAATGCACCTTTACTAATACTTTATTAGAAAAAATGCACATTCACTGATACTCTTGACTTTTTTCCTCTTTCAAACGTTATGTTTTTTGCACCGACGCTACATCTACACCACGTAATAATATAGTCTATAAAATGTAAAGCTGAAATGCACTTTCTAGCCTTTCAGTTCTGTAGAATGATCATCATTACCTCAAGCAATACTCGGGGTATAAACCTTCTTCAGGCATTCCATCAGCTCTAATCCCTTTCGTGAAGAGAACAGTTTCTGTGCTGCTTTAGCCAGAAAAAAAAATCCATAATAGATCAGACGCTCTCATAATTTCGTAATCTGATGCTTCTTTTGTAACAGTTACAAAATTTCTCGTAAAAATAGCTTAGAAGGAAGGCATAACCTTCCATATGACAGCTCCAATTCTCTATAACCTGGCTTCAGGTTACCCGTAGCCTTCCATTGTCCCTCTTGTCTTCCATTGGAAGGCATGTTTTGTGCTGCTACTCTCAGATCTCCTTAAGTGTTTGTCCTGTCCATCTGGATCTTGTCTGAGTAACGTCCATAGGTTTACTACTCTCTGGACTCGGTTCTGTGTTTGCAGTCTGTACTCTGAATACTTCAGGCTGCCCTGTGTATTGTATCTCTCAAGCCAGAGGATGGCAAAAGGTCTGCTTAACCAGGTGTTTTGTGCTTACTTTCTTAAAGAAGAATCGTATATAAACCAGCCTATTTGCACTGTGATGCCATCTTGCCTCCATACCTTTTGGCATATTTTCCTGGAGTGCCTAGCTTTTCAGATCACCAGAACATTGTCAAGGACATCTGACATGCAAAAAGTCTTTTGAGACGGCAATTCCTTATGCGTGGATGGTTTTTTGCAAGGTCTAATAAGGTTAATTGATACAATATACAGTTTTACTTATGTGATTACAAGTTTAATTATAGACTTGTTATAAAAACCCTTGCATCTGCAAATGCCCCATCATTAGGATTTTAGTTGCTCATGGTACACAATATTGCAATAGAGTTTGCTCAGGCGTTCTGCAATTTGATTCTGCTATTGACGCTGAGCTTAAAAGGCCTGATATCATAAAGAATTGTGCTATACAAGACAAAAAACAGATAAAATTGAACTGTAGTAAATACTGTAGCACTATGAAGGTTTCATAACATTGTAGGATGCAACTACAGTCACTTTCCATCTCACATGAACTTTGAGCCTCAAAATTAAATTAAAGGCTGAAAAACAAACCTTTTTGAGGGGTATTCAAATGATAAAATCTTCCTCTTTACAAAGGAACACTGGATTATTGTCCCAGATAGCAGTAGCAGTGCAGAAAGGTCATTTTCTGATATTGAAAGTCTTTATTATTAGCGATCTTCGTCACTTTTCTACATCAGGCAGCAGAATCTGTGCAGAAACGTCATATTCTAATATTGAAAGAGTGTTATTGGTGTTTCTCATATCTTGCCCGCCTCAGGTAGCTGTAGCAATGACACGTTTATCAATAATTTTTATCATTTTTTTAGGGGAGAGAAGCATGGAGCCGTTTAAAAGATTTTGAGAGGAAGGCTGGATGGAAAGAGAGGGAGAGAGGGGGAGGGAAGGAGGGAGAGAGAGAGAGAGGGAGAGGGAGAGAGGGAGAGGGAGAGAGGGAGAAAGAGAGAGAGAGAGAGAGAGAAAGAGAGAGAGGTGAAGGGAGAGAGGTAGAGAGAGATGTAAATATAAACTTAGTGAGTGAATGTCTTAGCGATGATGTAGTGAGCTTGCAATTAAAGTAAAAGTGGAAATTGTGACCAAAGTTTTGGTTTAAAAAGTTCTGCACTGTTAGGGATTACCATATTGCTTTCTTTTGCCTTTGTGTATCAATAAAACGGTACATGACGTAGCAAGCATAGAGTAACAATGTACTAGTCATTGCGTCATGCGAGCAGCTAGGTATTCCTTTGATAATGCCCTGGCTGCCATAAAGGCAGTCAGATTGAAGGGAAAAAATCCTCCAACTCACCTCCAGACATAAAAGTTTTTTTTTTTTTCAATATTATTTTCAATTTCTGCTCTAAATCCAGGTGTAAAATAGCATCATCGATAATAATAATGAAATAAGTTACAAGGCCCATCTTCATTAGGATTCCCTAGGTCTACATACTTTTTTTTTTTTGCTACGCACAACAAAAAATGGAAATATATCTGAAAAGATCAGAACTACGCTCTACTGGAATGTTTGATACAAATAAGATGCAACTTTGAAAAGAATTCTTCGTAGTACTTGGGGACATTCAAATATAATCTTA
>BLXT01006644.1:333587-361961 GCA_019648995.1 Plakobranchus ocellatus | reverse complement strand
GACATTGTTAAAGTACTGGTGCTATTTTACTAAGGTCGGGAACTAAAAAACCGGTAGGCCCCTTCATGCATTTTAAGTCAATACATGTGTATCTTTGCATTTTTTATTGAAGTGTCATGGTAAGAAAGAATACGCATCATAGAGTTAAAAAAAAAAGAGCGACTGCAAAAATAGTATGATCATGTTGGCCACACCTGCTTTTTTTTTTAGATTGAAATAATTGAGGCAAGATTTTCATTTTCTTTGGGAAAATAGGAACAACTACGACGCTCCTAACTAGCTGCGTAGCAGGACACGCTTTGTGTTAACAAAGTTAACACAAAGTTAATATTGTACAGAATTGAAGTTATTCCGGTTGTGAACATCAACAGGCGTAAAGGAAAAAAAGATCATCTATTGCTTTTTGAATGAAGGTTTATAGCTTATTTCTTAGAACATATATGCAGCAATGATTTCACTTTACCCGAGGTAACTTCTATCAATCCCCCCTCCCCCCCCCAAAAAAAGAAGTAAACTTCACTGCTCTTTGTAATGCCATATATACGTGTAATGGGGTATTTGTGATTCAAATTTTAAGATGTTCTTTTCTCTCTGTATTTCACTGGAAATATCATCTCTGTAGTAGCAACACATTTTATTATAATTGATGTCAGGCAATGCCTTGTTCACCATAATTTAAAATAATCAATATTTTCTAATGCAAGTTAGAGCTTTCTTTCGAATCTTCATTATCTTTAAAACCTAGACATGGCACCTTTATAATTCTTAAAAATAATTATCCTTAACAACATCATTTAGAGAGAAATTCTTCAAATCATACTGCAAGCACAAATGTCTTGTACTGGTACATGATCGCAGGTTTTTGTAGCCGACATTTAGGTTCAAGTTGTACATAAATTAGGAATGCTAATGCTGAATTCAAATGACACCAACACAAAGTGCAAAATTTGTGAAAAAAAAAACAAACTTGCAGGCCCATAATAAAGGAATTTATTGTCCATCAAATTATGTGTGTGGATTTATGTTTGTTCATTTAAATCTTTTTCTCTTTTCAATCCTTTATTTATAATCAAAGCCCCCAGTTTTTTTGCACAAGTACAAATAAATGACAGGTCACACACATGCACATGTACAGAAAGAGAAAGAGGCAGGATAGTGAGATAGGGAATGACAGAGAAAAGAGAGAGAAAGAAAGGAAGAGAGAAAGGGAGAGAGACAGTCTTAGAAAAAGACAGAGGGAGAGAGAGAGAGACACATGTACAGCTTTTGTGTGCGTAGGGGATCATTTTGTATCATCATCCTTAAATTTCTCCAGTAAATTTTAGAGCAAAAATACAAAAGAACAAAGTCTTTAAAAATATGATAACAAAAAATAACTGAGCACCAAAAATGGTTGTTTTAAAAAGAATAAAAATCTTTTATTTTTGTTGCCTTAAAAAATACAAACTTGTAATTTTTCAAATATTACATTAATAAAAAATGACTATAGTGAAAGACTTTTTGAACATATTTTAATGAAAAAAAAACAACAAACAATGAAATGTCCAATGTAAAATAATTAAAAATTCACCACATAGTTTACGCCCTGCAAAAAATTATGATGATTGGATAAATCTAAGAACAAAAAAGATATAACTTTATTCTTTTCCATTATCAAAAAAAAATTGCTACTTAAGTCTTAAATTTGGCAAACATATGGAAACAACAAAGGCACTTTCTATCAATGTTTCAATATCTGTTCTGTTTTACTAGCAAAACTCATAAAAAGGCCTATTTGTAATTTCACCCTTAAGTCATTCCCATACACACATACAGATTTAACAAGCAATTTGAATTATGACTAAATAAGATAACCCTTGGTCTCAATTTTATCCAAGCTTTTGACATTCAGCTAATACTGTTGATGAAATTTGTGATTTGATCTTCCACAACTAGAGGTGCCTCCCACTGTGGGTAGTGACCTATGTCAGTTGCAAGGGTGACCAGTTTGTGCTGGGGAACTGTCGCTCTAAAGAGGTGAGAGAAAGCATAAAAACAAACAGCTTTAGACAATATATTAATTCATAGATTGTGGAACTAACAATGCAGTTTGAGAGTTCAACATTATAATTACAAAATGCTTTTACATACATTTCTCTTTAGCAAGGTAACGAGAATAATAGAGTTAGTCACTAAAGAGTCCAAATTTTCTTTTCTTTTGGATTTCATTTGATTGGCAAATCTTTTCTAATAATTTACAACAAATTTTCACAATTGGTTAATAATATATAAATTAATATTTTTTTTCCATGCACCAATAACTGCCTCTCATACAAATGTCAATAGATTCGTTCTAAATATAGATATGAGCTTAAAAGTAATATGAATAGAAATCAAAACAAAGCAAAAAAGACTTCTAAGCAAACTTATTTAAAATCAACTTATATGTATGTTCATGTGTTTATGGGTGGGGAGAAGGGCAAATAGGCTTTGAAGGCTGTACATTAACACCTATCTGCCTTGGTTTAGTCATAACCAATGTAAATTCCATGCCATTTTTGCTTTGCCCCCTCCTAAACCCATTTCAGCCCATATGAAGAACAAAGAACGAAGTCCTTACAGCCTAGTAAAATTCCATTGTGGCTTAAACAATCTTAGTAATCTAGATCATAGATCCATCTAAATTAAGTTAAACACTGCCGATTTATACACATGCATACTTCAAAAGAAGGCTAGAAGCCAATGCAGACAGATAGCAATAACTTTAGTTGCACTTGGGCTTATTCTGAACCATCTTAGACACTAGATGTACACTGAGAAACTTAGAGAACAGCCACAACAAGTTGATGACTTTAAAAACACAAAATTTATGTAGTTAATGAAAGAAAAAGAAGTAACTGAGGAAAAAAAAAAGCCAAATTGAAAAGATGTTTGCAATAAAGCTTGATATACTGGCAAACAATGTCTAGACACTAATGAAGAAGAAACCCGTACTTTCTGGGCAAAGACAAGCAAAGACAATAGTAATCACAACACAATGATCCTGACAAAGCTCTCCTAGTGAGACCCTCAAACATGCCATTGAGCAGTATAGCAATAAATAAAAAAAAAAAACAAAAACAGAGGAACCTGCATGGTGAAGAATATTGGGCTTGTGTCAACATTCTCTCTCCTCCCTTTCTCCAGTTCAAGCACTTCAATAAGGGAATGTAGCTAAATATGTGTATCACAACATAACTCAAATTTTATATTGTTAGGGAATAGGGATATAACAGCACAGGGTACAACAAACGACTGCACAAGAAGGACACACCAAGTAAAAGGCGGAACACCGGGGATAGGCGACAGGAAACTTATATTATAATAATAATAATATAAAGAAGTAGGGCAGGCACACAAAAAAGAAGTAGACAGATAGATATGAGGCGAGCCAAATACAAAAGTCCACGCACGCAGGCGCGACAATAGAAATATTCAGAGTGCGTTACGTAATCTTATACAATTAAATAAGGTAGTACCGTTTAAATCCACTCACGAGGAAACTCTCCTCAAATTACTTCTTAGATCAATAGACACATAGGTGCTTACAGGAATTAATAGGTATGATCTTTAGATATAGCTTAGAGATATAATTTACCGCGATAATTAATAGATCTAAATAATATATATGTTTAAGTTCACTCGCACAAGCACACGCTTCTAACTAAATCCATCGGTGATTCCCGTCCGTTGAGCTTGCAGTATAATAGATCCAAGGTCCAGCACTTAAATAGAGACAATAGTCCGGGGTCCAGATGTACACTTATAGTTCCCGTCAATTACCAGTCCAACTGGGTTCAGCTATTTACGTTCTCAACACTGTCAAATACTGTAACTGAGATCTCATACTCAACCGTAACTTTATTAACTGCTTTCTGACACAATTCAATCACTAGTCCACACAGGACGATAACCCTTACGCAAGGGACAATGAAGGTAATACAATACCGTTCTCAAATATAAATAATATATAGACTTAATAGATAAGTCTGCCTAGGCACACAGCCTCAGGAAATCACAAAACTTAGATCATTCAGCAGGTCCCGTGGTAGGGAGAATAAAATACTATCTGCAGTCGAATTATCAAACTGCCCAGGATAGCTTATGACTCCTCTGTAAGAGCGATGTGTGATCTGTCCAAGCGATGAAATTGGAGTGATCTCTTGCAGCCAAAATCTTGCCGATCCGCAGTCCCGTCCGGCTTGTGTTGTCACGAGCTGAACTACCAATCACAACACACACACCAAACATTCACTCTACTCAGCTAACATAAAACATGACTACAATAGTCCTAACATATATCATTCAATCTTTTTTGTTATGTCTTTCCAGACATTCACATGAGATTTGTGATTTCAGTGATCTCTCTGTATATGAATAGCCTTTTCTTAAAGGGGGTGACAATGGCAAAATAGCTATTAACATGCCCCCTAAAGATTTGCAGGGACCCTTTTGTCATGAGATCAAGCCCATTATCAACACCAGGGCTTGATGCCTGCCACAAAGCTTTAGATTACTTTGATATGATGGTTCAATAATCAGGATTTAGAATGCAGAAAAAAAAAAAAATAACTCACTTAAGTATAACACTCTCTTGACCAGTATTTGAATTAACTGACAAAATCACAAACATTGAAAGGATTAAAATGTCCATAAGCAAATAACAGGCAACGAATTATATATTTTAAGTATTAATGAGTTTATGGTTTGTCTTTTGATCTACTCTATAATGCTGAAAAGAGAAACAGCTGTATATTGATGTCATAATTGTGTGCAAAAACAACGCTTATTAACGTTATATCATAAAATGACTCTATGTCCATCTGCAATGTATCCTCAATACAGCCTAACAAATGAGACTTTTTGACAAATGTATAGTTTATATGAATAATAAATAACATTTGAAAAGATTAGCGCTGGGCTCAATAATGTTAACCGCAGGGCATGGGTTTATTTAAGAAAAAACTGTAAGGGTTACTTAAATACATGTTTCTGAAAACCATTTCTTGCTACATATATATATGCATTTGAAAATAGTCGATAATGTTATAGGAAAAAAAAACCAAAACCAAGCACTTTAGTATAAGCTAACTGTGATGAAATGTGGCCTTCAATCAAAACTCTGCAAACTTTTCATTTTTTCTCTCACTGGAAATCCTTTTAGATAATGTACAAAATTCATTAATTTTGTTTTAAAAAGCCAAACCATAGCTTTTTCTACATAGCTTAGTAGCAGGTACAGTAGGTTTATTAAATGTCAATTTTGTTTCTTGAACGAGAGCCCATTTCATTAAATTTTGAGTGAAACCCAATTTCATAGATGTGATATGTTTGCCTAGCTGCAGGAATTGTTCAAAGAAATTAAAGCAAAATAAATGGCAACTGTAAAGGTGTCGAGAAAAAATGCATCATGACATTTTTTTTTCAATATCTTTAGCCACTTTTGCCTATCCTGCTATCCATCTATTTTTGGCCACTTGCCGACAAAAGAACTATATTGTATGGACATTTCACATCTATTCCTGGGTAAACACTTTTAACATGGATTGAAAACTTCCCATTGATTACATGAAATATTTGCCTTAAGGCAAAGATATTTTATACTTACACGAAGTGTTGCGCGAATTCTTGGGGGTTCACAGGATCAGCAGGTCCATATAGCATCAACACTGAGAACAGAACAGATGGTATCATTAAAACAGAAATCTACTTAGCTCCACATGCTTGATTTTTGTTGCATTTGCCTTGAACTATAAAAAAAAAAAGTAAAGCTTGGACCAACCATTAGGGAAAACAGGAGCAGGGTCCTTATTGTTCTTGACATACAGCACTTTGAGGTAGTTTGCCACTGCTTTCCTTGCTGCCTTTACTTTTGCCAGATCTTAAGAGACCTAGCTACCCTTTGGTGCTGGGTGGACACAGGGAAGTAATAAAAAATTGACTGGGCCTGAACTGGGATTCGAACCTTGGACCTCTCGCTTGGTAGCCAACTGCCTTACCAGGTAAGCCACTGAGCCTCCATGCTTTGAATGACATAAAAGAAGGTAATAATTATAGGCAGATCTAACACAGAGAAGACCTTCGAAGAGCAACAACTGACCTTTTACAGATAAGCCTGCACACCTGACAGCTATAACTAATAAATGATAATATTTGTTCCTAAATTCATCACAACAAATATTATATACATAATCTAAGAGGCCTCCATAAAGATAATCATGTTTTGAACCAGTACTAAGCATCAAAAGTCCTAATGTCCATATTTTAACTCTCTTCCTTACCTCTTTTTATTGAGTTTTACTCTAAGCTCATAACAAGTTACCTTAGAAATGATATATAAAATTGATGTATGAGTATTCACAGACATGTTTTATATTACTGTCATCAGTTTATAACTTTCAGTTCTTATTTATTGATTTGGGGTTTAAAAGTTGATTACATCATTTGACCTACTTTTTTGTTTCTAAGAATAGTTTTTGAAAAGTTAAATATTCACCTCATATCACATTATGACATGAAGGTGAAAAAAAGTTATTTGAACGTGATTTATTTTCCTCAGTATCAAAGAAAACAAGAGCAAAAAAATGTAGAGCTACATTTTTACGTTTTCTTACAATCTTCTTTCATTTAACCTTTATAAATTGGCCAGTATTTGTATTATCTTTGTACTAAAGGTTTTATTTTTTTAAACATAGATATTTTAAATCAAATTAAATAGAATGAGCTTATTATTAAATCAAAATAAAATTTTTTTGCACAAGTAAGGGCAGATAAAAGTCATCAATCACATATGATCGAAATCTTTGTAATGGAAAGTAAGATAGTTAAACTTTTAATAAAGCTGACAAATCAGCAAGTTTGAAATTGGTTAGAAGAAGGTGTGGGATGTTTTAATTCTGTGCTGCAATGCAGGAGTTTAAAGCTTCTTAGAAGATATTATGCAGTAGGATGGATGAATTATAAATAATTTTTTCCCTCAATAACATTATCCTTGGCATCTTAAGGACTTGTCTCAAAACATTTGTTAATTTTCTTCATCATTTCCTTCATTTAATATGACATAAACTACAAAATTTCTTTAGATTTTCTTCTTTGCTTTCCGTAGACTAAAGAATAGTTTTACTAACATTGAAATTACTTTAAACCATAGCTTATTGAATTATATATCTCCATCTACATAACAATAAGAAGACAAAAGATCTCTGAGTTGCTAATGAATGCGTAAAGATCCTGGCCTTTTGGACACTCAGAAGTAAAAAGAAAATGATGATTTGTTCAAAAACGCAGGAAAGTAAATAAACATTTCATTATCAATTTTCTAACATGTGCTCAAAATCACACTAGCATAAAGTCTTTACAATATCTTTATAATATATTTTTCAAAAGTATCTGTTCATGGATTTATCATAAAAACTTGATCTCGTCCCGTCGATAGTTCAGGCTCTAGGAACACTCACCATTCACTGCAGTTTGTCTCAGGGCTCCAACCCATCTATCTCTGAAAGCTTGCCTTTCTCTCAAAAAGTTGATCACCCTGAACAGAAAAAAATGAAAAATTCGTTTACACAGAGTCAAGAAGTTTTGGACAATTTTTTAAAAATAGATTTTGGGTAAAAAAAAAAAAATTTTTTTAATGGAAAAGAAAGTACGTGAAATTTTGAAAGAGGCAAGAACTACAACATAGTATGATTTAAAAAAAAAAAAAGAAATCAGAGACAGCATTAGCAGAAATTCTTTGAAATGGCGAGAGTCATATTTCTACATAATTTTTTAACTGTAGTACAGCTGAACTCTATAGATTCATAATTTTGAAAACAAAAATTCAAATGGTTTTATTGAGTTACATTTTTAATCAAGTTCTTCTCAGTTTTCACCCAAGCAAAGTTCACAATTTAATTTGAATATACCAGTTGCTTTGGGAATTCAAATTCCATTGGAAAGCACAACAGTGAATGAAAAGATATGAACTTGGGATTTTTTTTCACATTGAGAACCAGGGAGGATTTCTGTTTTCATCTGAATTTATCTTTTCTTCTCTGTCTCATTTGACAACTTCAGCTTGATCTTCACAGTGAGATTGCTGCATTTCCACTTTTTAGAACAGTTAGCACTGCTTCAATTTCAAGGAATAATGTTCTAGATATCAATCATGACTAGAGCTATGTGCCATGCGAGAACTGGATATCAAAGATACTAGAGTTGTGGATCATGGGAGAACTGGATATCAAACATGCTAGAGTTATGTGTTATGTGATAATTTGATATCAAACAGCTAGAGCTATTCAGCTTCATCACAAAAATGAAAGAATGTTTGAATAGCACATTCCTTCAAAAAAGTCATATAGATATTTACACTTGTAAGCTACCTAGCTAAGAAGTCAAACAAAGTATTTCTTAATATTTTTACCTAACAGTAGCTTTATCCCCATCATTGTAACGCAAAGTGGCCCAAAAATCCATGAAGTCTTCAGTAGATGGTTTGTTCTTGCCAAAGATTGCCCCGAATCTGAAATAAAGGGAAATAAAAAAGATAATTGCTTTGAAATCTGCTTTGATTGCAGTCAAATCATTTAATTTTTCATCGTTTGAAAAAAATTTATCACTCTATCCAATTCATCTACAAGCCCAAACTATTTACCTACCCTTGATTTGAGAAATTTCTTCAGCTAAATTTCTTTTGCAGCTAGATGTTTCCATAAACAGAAAATCATTAATAGAGCATAAAAATTGTTGAATAAGTGACAAAACTTTATATAACTACTTTTTTTCAACCAAAGACGGATTGAAAACCATTTCAGTTTGCATTAAATAATAGAAATTCAGTCCTTGATGATACATTTAGAAGAAAGCAGAACTAACTTCAAAACTTTTGAAATATATCTCACCCTCGACAAAAAAGGTGATAGGTGTATAAATGACTCGCAAGATATCCAAGAACAGGCATCAAAAGCAGCTAGTGAAATTGGGGGGAAAAAAAAACATGTGTAAGTAATTTTAAGAATCAAATCAACCCATCATTGCATTCTTAAAAATTAACTAGAGTAGAGATATATTGCTGAAAACAAAATTGCGATGGCAATGATTTAGCCTTACAAAATGAATTGCTCTCTTGATTTACAGACTATCAAATTATGAGCCAATCAAAAGAGCAAAAATCAACATAGCAAAGAAAAGTAGTGGTGTCATGTTGCAGGATTTTCATATATCAAAGAAAAATATCTTTTCAATACAAGCTTGAAAACGCTGGATTAAAACCAGCTTGACAACTTTTCCTATGTCCATTCGTGTCACAAATCTTTTCACTGTCTCATTCATTTGCCTCCAGCAAACATGCATGATTCTTCAGTTAAAGAATTGAAAAATGTTCTTTTTCCTTAAACATAACCTAAGATAATTGCACACTTAATGTAGACATCTTAATTCACAACTGAGCAACACACACAGATTTTACTTTTTGTGCTGGTCTTGGGTGATGCGTATCAGGAAATATTCCTGCAGAGAGAGAAAGAGAGAGAGAAATACTAAAGGTAAAAATAAAATCACATGCCAACATAACACTGAACACTAAAACTTTTTTTTTTTTATGTTGTTGTGTGTTTTTTTTTTTTTGTTTCTTTTTTTTTTTCTGCTCCTTCTGTTGTTCTTTTGGTTAATCAAAAATTAAATCAATTCATTCAAAACCACAGTGACTTCTTTATCTCTTGAGTCCAGTCCTAGTGTGTTGAAAATGGCATGTAAAACTTTCTAGAAGGAAACAAAGCTGAAAAGTTATTTTTTTCCCTCCTTTTCACTGCTTCTTTTAACAACTTTAAACTTCAAAATCCTGGCCCAGAATTATTCTAAGACTCTCTAGCCATTTGCGATTATCATTTTCTACTTAATAGTGAGTCTTATTGAATGCAGTTTCTGCCACTGGCCGTGCCTTCAAATGTTCAAAATATGACATTTAGACTCATTTGAAATGGTATCAAGGTAAAGTTTCTGAGAAGTCATGCAAAGCACAAACAAATTCATACTGATGTACTTTTTCGATAACTGGAATACAAATATCTATAAATGAGAACAGTTAATCCCATTAAGTTAGTAAATGTACAAAAACAAATTTCAATATGCATGCATTTGAATCTATGTTCGCGCTAAAAAAAGCTGGTACATTTACATAAATTGTTATTGAATAATTGATACTTTTGCAAACAATGAATTTTTCACCTCCATTACTGAATTCCAATTAAAAAAAAAAATTCAATTTCAGATACATGCCATTGCAGGGGCATCATCCCAGATAAATTATGGCACTAGAACTATTCCTGCTCACAATGACCATATCGCTATGGCAATAAAACCATCTCCATTCAGATTGTTTCACGTAAACTATGGCTTGTTACTATAGGCCTATATGACTTAAGAAATAGAGCTACCTCCATTATGATTTTCCCATATAACTAACTATGGCAAACTTTTCCCCAGATTTCTGCATTTGAATATTCCATTCTTTTTTCAGTTGGCTACTGACAGCATTCAGATAAACTACTGAATAAAGCTCTTCATTTTCAGCAGTGTGACTTTCATATATATCTTGAGGCCAATCTGAATGAGCTGGATGTTGCATTCTGGACATTTCAAATCATTGAAACAGCATGGAACTTCTTTCTAAGGGTTTGCAATGGTGAAAAGTGGATAGCGCTACAGAGGATCCCTTTAAAAGGAAAATCTACGGGCCCATAGTTTTCATTTTGGTTTAAGATTTCTGATTTAAAAGTTTATCAAATGAAGACTATAATTACAGCAGTCTGGCTCTTATAATCTTTTGGGTCAACCACTAATTTCAGTTCACTTACTCTTGATTTGATTTAAATGAAGTCTATTGGACGTTGATTTTGAGCTAGGACAGGGGATTGCTGGCCCATATGCCATGTGGTCATAGGCTGGTTAGGACGCTCTAGACTGAATTGGTTACGCTTAGCATGGTGTAATGTAAAAGGGATGAATGGGAAAGGGCACAGCATGATACTCAGAATTGCAAACTTTGATACATTCCTATACGCTAAACATAGCTAATCAACTGCATGAGCAAGTAGTTATATTTGGTGTTATTGATTTTGTTTTCAATGTTAATGTTGTCATTCTTGTTGCTGGCAAGTGAAGCTTCTATTAACTGAATATTTATGAGAAGTAGCCCACCACAGGTAGAAAACTTTGACTCTGAGACCTACCTCCATTGAGCAGAGTCAAAGACTTTATGCTTATTCTTGATTGCTGCATATTGTACCTAAAGAGTAAATAATTTTTTTAAAAAGTGATTAGAAAAAAAGAGCAAGGTGATTTGAAAACATACTATGATTTGACAAGTGGACGAAAATTAATTACTGATTTTTATTAATATTATGTGTCACAATGAACATTTGGTAAAAAATATCTTCAACCTAATTTAAATGAGCCACAGATGATACTTTTCAAAGTGTGTAAAAAGGATGAAGCGACGCTCAAGATATGCCAGGACTTATACGTTTATCTTCCGTCAAAATAGTTGCCAACAAAGCAATACAATATATACATCAAAATGTTTGCACATATCTTCAGAACTCCAGAACTTATTTGTGAGCTCTTTGGAGAAATCACTCTCTCCTCAAAACAAAATGTACGTCCAGTATTTTTTTTATTCATTTCATTCCAGAAAATATGTTGAGTAAAAAAAAGCTTCATTAAGATTAAAAAGAAAAAAAGAAGCTTGAATAACACCCTTACAATAAAACCAGCAATCATCAGTAGGATTTGCATTAAACTGCATTGAATTTTCTTTTCAAAAACCTGTTCAGTGCCTCAAAAACATAAGACAAAAACCTCCAAAATTAATGCTTGATATTATCTGAACATTTAAAACCAAAACAAAATCACACACAATCTAACTTAAAATTAATCAACAAGTGCAAAATGAAATGAAAAAATGATATTATGACTTATCACTTCGATAAACAGTTAATCATCATTATGTATGAAAGCCAACAAAATTCTTATATAGAATTTACCTTGCTAAAAGTTCCAGCGCAACAGTATCTCCATAATCATGGGAAAGAACATGGGCACCAGCGATATGTAATGTCATAAGAAGGTTCTCCACAATATCTGCTTGTTCTCCAATGGTGTAAGTATAGCTTTGCTAAGGTGAAAGTACAATATATACGAAAACACACTGTAAAACATATTGAGTATTTATGATGCACCACATTCCAAGATTAGTGGTTTCATTATGCTAAATTTAACATTTAAAAAATATGATAATATGCATATTTTTTATAAGTAGAACTGACCACTTTTTAAAAAATATTCAAATTTACTATAAAAAGGTTAGTTTACTTGAGCATATTATGATCACGACTAAAACAGCCCAAATGGTTAAAGAAAAAGGATAAAAAAGGTTTTTTACTCACAAGACACAACAAAATGAGAAGTTTAGCAGCAGAAGCAAGTGTAATAAATATAGGCTCAGCTGTCACATTTATCAATTTTTTTTTCATCTCATTTCTTTCATGAGCTTTGTGAGTTTCTTGCACTGCTAAATATTCTTCAGAAAAGATAACCATTAGAATGAAAAGTAAAAGTAACTACATATTAGTACATCAAAACTTTTTGCCTTTATTCTTTCTTTCATCAGTATTAAAAAGTAAAGTGGGTTCCATGCTTAGTCCAAGCATCAGGGAACCAGGAATAAGGTCCTGATAGTTCAAGGCATACGGCATTATGAGGTAGTTTGCTGGGTGGACACAGAGAAGCTATGATAAATTGATTTGGCCCAGACTGGGATTTGAACAGCGGACCTCTGACTTGGTAACCAACTGCCCGACCAGATGAGCCACTGCTCGTCTCGGTTTCATCAGTACTGAGATATAAAATAACTAAAGAATACAAAATATGGGATGAGCAAATAGGCTGTGTTTTTTTTTAATTATTTAGAAAGATCAGAGAGGCAGAACAAGCCTAGATATAAAGAAGAGACAAAAAAGTCCTGCACATGGTATAAAGTATTCCATAAAGAGATAAGGAAGAAAGCCGGGAGAGGTTATAAGAAGAACTTGTAGTTATTTGGGGGGGGGGGGGGGGTTGTCCCCTGTTAATGTTAGACCTATAAAAAGGTTTAGACCAGACAGAAAATTAGTTGGCGCTCACTAAGACCCTGAAAACTATCTGTCCATGGCTTATTTTTTTATACAAAGCATATTAATTTGTGGTGACACTACATGTAGGAAGAAAAGAAAACTTTTCCACAGCTTTATAAAAAATGATTTTATACTAAAACATAATTACAAAATTTCTTTATGTCGGCAAAGTTTCTTTATGTCGGCTATCACTCAGTCAGTAGGTGACTGAGGCAACTTTGGTTTATCAAAGTTGCGTATGTGTTGCATTTTGCACATATTATATCTAAACATTAATACATATATGTATGTGGCTAAGTCCACCAGTATTGTTTACATACAATTGTTTTATTTTAAATACCAATTGCACAAATTCAACAAAATAATAAAAATGGTACTTAGTGTAAATATGTTTGATTGATAATGAGCAAGCTTGGCTAAGCTTAAAAAGTTTTTCAAAACAGTTTTTGTTGACTTTGCATTCAAGTTTTGTCATGAGAATGTTGTTTTTGACCCTATTGAAAGTAACAAGGCCGTGTGTTGATTTTCTATCATTGGTTTTAATGTATTAAATTAAACTGTTTTTATTAACGATGTGTGTTATTAAAGCAAGACAAAACCCATCTATCTTATCCTGATGTAAAATAATAATTCTAAACAAATTAATCCGAGTTCTACGCTGTTGAAATCCCGTGAGGAAAGTGACTACCGCTCTTCCATTTTGTGTAAAAAAAATAAAATCTCAAAATACCAAAAAAAAACCACCGAATGCGGTGTTTAAACAAATGCCGAAAAAAAATTGCGTTTTACTATTCCATTCATAAATGTAAGCCAAAGTTTCCAATTTGGATTTAAATCTTTGTTTTTGTGCTGTTTTTACAAGCACTGAACATTCGTCCGATATTGTGGAGAACGATCGTCACACAAATTAACAAGGCTAAGCCTAGAGTGTTTTGTCAATGTACCGGAACAAGTGCCTTATACTTTTTATGAAGGTCGAAGGGCCATTTCCGCTTGCTTCCACTTCCATGCAACATGGCCGCACCCATAAGTCCTAAAATTAAAATGTCATCCTTAAAACTAGATAAGCGAATGTTCATTACTATATTGAAGGAAGTATTCTTTGGAGGCTTTAAATGCACTTTAATTCATTCCTATGAGTCAAATAATACTTTGAAATCATTGTTTACGAGTTAAACAATGTGCAAAGCTCCTTGCATGGGTAGACTTAGCATTACTCTAGTTATAGTTAGATGAAAGTAAAGATGGGTAATTACGATAAATTCGTCCAGCAGTTCTTGGCATAACTCACTATAACAAATAAACTCAACGATAAATTTTTTAATCATTTGTGTAATTTCACATATTTGAAGTGTTCAGGAATAAATATGTTGATTAAGATCATAACATTATAGATCTAGACTTATTGAAGACATGTGAAGAATGTTCTTAGAATGGCAATTTGGTCTGTCCAAGTAGCATTCCTGACACTTATTTTCCCGATTTAAAATTTAAAAAATTTTTGTTATTCCTCACATAGGTTCTGTTTATTTAAATACTCATGATTCAAGTCTTTTGACTGCATTTCAATGCCATACATGGATTAGATGATGAAAAATAACATATTGAAGATCTACTTTTTGTCCTGTGGCATTTCTTGCGTTTTTCACGCTATTGGCAGTTATTACAAAGTCCTACACTTTTTCTTAAAATTTTGATAACAAGTACGTGGTAAATTGCATGGGTGACTTGCTAAACATATTAATACTATTATATGGAGGAATCTGTATTTAGGAATGCTAGAATTAGTACCATGTTTGTCCGTGCTTTCATGGAAACAATCCTCACAAATTTTTTTTTTAAAACTTAATATTTTTCATATAAACATTCTCTTTTCCTTAAGAATCTTTTCATGTGTTGCCCTCTCCTTGTCTTATTTGTCAGGATGCCTTTAGGTAAATTAAATGTATTTTTTTTCAATAGGGAGAGAAAATGAAAAAAGGAAATTTTTGTCCATTTATGAAGGGTAACATTCCTCACGATTTATAGCTCTTATTTCATATAATATTGATTTTTAACCATTTTTTTTTCATCGTGTTTTTTAAGGAAATAAATCAAGTACAGACATTATATGTGTACTTCTGTATTTCAGGTGTTCATTTTATTGTGTTTAAGTTTTTATTAATCACTGTCATATTCCTCACGTTCTTGAGTGACATTATTGCATTATCAATCACAAGTTTGTGAGCAATAATCAAGGTCTGAAACTTACATACATGAAAGATCAAATATTGCTCTTTAAGACCTGTGTAGTTTAACCAATGTGAAAATTAAATGAAAATTTGACATTTATGTTACTTTTTGTAAACAATACTGGTGGACTTAGCCATATATCTATCTATATCTAGACTTTGTTAATCTAGCTTTGAAAAATGGTGAGTTTTGTGTGTGTGTGTGTGGGGGGGGGGGGAGTAGGGACGCATTAAAATTTGATTCATACATGTAGCCGATTCCACCTCAAGGATGAATTCATGCTTTTAGAATTTTGTTAGGCGAGGGTACCGGTGTGGCAAGCCATACCCAAACCTATGGCAAAATAAGTCCCTGAAGATTTCAGGTTGATATTGTACATAGAAAAAATATGCATATATACACATACACATTCACTTACTGGTTTGTCACTGAACCCAAAACCTAAAAAGTCAAGCATAATGACGCGAGAAAACTGCTCCCTTAATTTAGGCAAAATCTGTAAACAAAAAATTAATATAAATCATGGCATTTGAATAACATATATGTGGTCCTGTAATGCCCCATTTCAAGTTTGTTTTCAAAGTTTAGTCTTATTAAATGCGTTTAAGTATGCATTGCCCAAGAGTGTCTATGCTAATTTTTCAAAAGCAAAACTCCTCAACAAAACAGATCAGCTATTTGAATGGTATTAGTATGCACTGATACTTATAATAATATTAATACCTGATTACATTTCTTGATTAATATTACCTTTGTCTACCAACAGACAAATATTGTTATGCGTTATTTTAAGTTTAAAATCAATTTATTAAAAATCTCCATATTGATGAACAGAGCTTAAAGCCTAAATTTACTGCCATCTTTATATTTACAGATTATTGAGAAATCTTTCTTTTTTAAATAAACACAAAAGCATTCTTAACTTTTATCATGATACCTCAAATGTTTGATATTACATTTTTGTAGTTTTTTTTTTCCCTTAATTACCAACAAACAGAGAAAAAGGTAAATTATGATCTGCTGCAACTAGACACAAACCTTGATCCAATCATAGCTGCTTGATGGAAACCCATGGAGACAAACCAGAGACCCACATGACCCAGTGCCTTCCTCATCTGCAAAGCAAGTATGAACACAGATTCAAAACAGTTTAACTTATGTTAATGATACATTTTGATATGTGAGAAAATGAATGAAAAAAAAATATAGTTATTGAAATGAAAAAAAAATATCTATTATTGCTATTTTGTGAGTGTAAGAGTCTATCTTCAAGCCACAAATATTTTTCATATTGAATAATCATACATACACTACTCACAGGTGTGGAGAATAGAAAAGCCAGCTTTGCTCTTATGAATATTCATATGAAATTCAAGATTGTCTTGTTGAAAATACTTCACAAAATTTAAACTTTTTTAAGGATGAAATCTTTGCTAGAGGTGAACATTTCTTTAGGTATTGCGATGAAGAAAAATTCATAAAATGGTATTCATAAACTTAAACAACTCAAAAGGTATGAAAAGCAACACATATCTCTATGAATTGATATTAGTAGGTCGTATTAATGTTCTGTGGTTACACTTAATGCAAGCGTTTTACCTCATAAAAATACAGAAAGTCACAATATGGAGATAAAAAAAAATTCCCACAGCTACCATTTGTATCGAGGCAAGATAAAGATAAACAAAAACCTATGTTAACTCTTCATCTCTATAATTAAGTTCTATTCAAAATGTCAATAGAATCAAATAAATTTTAATATACATTATGTTATAATTGCAGTGGAAACCTTGAAGACTAAAGTCTGATTACTTTTTATAAATTGAAGTATTCGTTTCCTAGGTTTTTTTCCTTCTTCTTTGGCTTTGTCAAGTTTGATCTCATTATTCAAAGTAAAGTAATTCATAATTAATCACAACCTGAAGCCCACATCGCCACAAACCGCAATAAGAAAAAAATTGTTTTCCCCTTGCCATCCCTGAAACAGTGTCTATCACTGTTTACCAAAGCTGGCATACTTCACAGCGTAAGATTGGGGAGGGATCAAACTAGGGTGAGAGGACAGGGAAGTGGGTTGCCGAATGTAGGCCTAGAGTTGGTGTGTGCTCTGCCACATACTGTAAGCGGCTGATAAATCTCTCTTTATCAGTCACACTAGATACATGTATAGATCTAGATTTAGCCATGATGACAAAAATACATGAAATAAGTTTCAGACAAAGTCAGTTACTGGTGCAGGAAAGGGATGATGGAGGAAGCTCAGGATGGGAAAAGGTGTGCTGGGTGTGACTAGAACCACTGTGTTTGGCCTTTTTTAAAACTCATTTCAATACGAGTACCACCAGTAACTTGAGCACCTAGAGGCTTTGTAAAATGTAGTGCTGGCAAAGCATCCACCTAGATCTAACATAACATCACACATACACCTGCAGAGTTATATCATCCCGACACATATGTATCCAACCATCACTTAAGTTGTATTGCTATTACTATTAGTCTAAGTGATCGCATTGGCACATTATCTGGTAATAATCGATGGGTGTTCTTCGACCCCAATAAAAATTCAAACTATCAAAGTCTTATAACTTGAAGTTTTGGTCCATTTCCTGGCACTTCGAATTATGAGGTTTTCAATGCAAAGGTGAACCCCTAATTTGGCGCCTTTCAATAATTCAAGGTCCAGCAATGTGAAGTTTTGATCCATTCTATGGCACTTCAAATTATGGCCAACCAATACAAGCCCTTATAATTTGATATTTTGTTACTCAAAACCAACCACTGCCGAAATGGATATATTTTTAGCTGATACACTGACAAAAAATTCTTTTTCAAACAATAATCCTGTCATTTTCTCACTGGCTAACCAATGCCCTTTTCACAAACAAAAAAGAAAAATAAAAGCAAAAGAGGGAAATAACACCCCCCCCTAAAAAATTTTCTATGTTTGTGTTTACATTTCTTAATCAGCCATGATGAAGTCTGCAAACATTAATTTGTTAACATTAGTATGAAAAATTGAAATTAGGTATTTGTTTTTAACAACTACCTATGTAGAATATGTAGTTGTTTTTAAACTTGATGAAGTTTCCTTTATTTTTCCATTCTTGAAGGTGAGTTGATAGAGTTGGTGCCGGATATTTCAGAAATAATATCAGCACAATGGCAAGAGAACAACCAATGAAATACTCAATCATGATAGTTTGATGAATCTGTACAGCTCATTACGGTCACATTCTGTGAAGAGATACATAATCTAGTTTTGATACAAAACAAAACAAAATTGAGAAAAGAAATGATTATTTCATTACAATTTATGTTAAAGATTTAATTATAGTCACACCTTGTTATTTATTTGCAGCATCTATGTTATAAAGACATCTTCTCTCATTTCAATAGCGTGAAAACAATTCAATAAAATAAAAGTTACAGCACATTCTGGATACAAACATGAAAGGAACTTATTAGTAAAATAAAAGGATAAAATGACGGAATAAAGGCATTAAAGCTAAAAAGGCAATGGAGACAAAGAAGTTGAAATCTATTTTCAAGGACTTAAGCTGCTCAGTCACATTAGCAATCAATTCATGCTCACAAGATGTACATGTGTTTTTAATAAGTGGCATATATACGAAATGATGAATTCCCTAATGGGTGCAAAAGCATTTCTGGTTTTGTTCCTCTTTTGATGTGCGCCAGATTACCAGAAACTGGGGCTTTGAAGACGAATTTACCGTAGAGAAATAATATTTCTTAAACAATTCTAGGAGTTAAGCTGCATCCGTTGGACAATCAGCGACAAAACCTGTAACCCCATAAGTTTTAAATTAATGAGGAGGATAGTGGGACCCAGTAGGACTAAAAAATAAGACCTGCAAAGGGTGGAGGATCCTTACAGGACAAAGGCCATCCATTGATTCCCACTGCCTTGTGGGTTAGTTGTGAAACGAAGGCTAGCAGAGAGCCTGTACAAAAATCGGCAGTAGGCATGGGGAAACAACAGCAGTAGCTTCCCAAGAAAAAAAAAATTCATGATACATAGGCAGTAGAGGTAGACACAGAATAAATTTAAAATTATTGAAAATCTTTAATCATGGGCAATAGGCAAGGAAAACAATAACAAATTTATGTGGTTAACTGAAAATAGGTTTATGGCTGTTCCAGACAATGTACTGAAGAATACTATGATCTCTTTCTCCACATGAAACAATTTTAAAGGCTATTATGCCATAATATATGGGATTCATTTCTGTGATATTGAGTCTTGAGACAAAATTTATACATATGTCTAATTTTACCTCTAGGCTTCGCTTGCCAATTGCCCTTGACCCATTGTACCAAACTGTCTTGATAGAGCTCCTCGGCAACACCTATTCACCTTTGCTATGTTAGCGGGCTGGCAGCGGCCTTTGCCCGTGGATCTGCTAATGGTACTGACCAGAGCCGCCCAGTGCCCATCTGCCCAATGGCTATTCTTGTTGTTTACTTCACACCAAATAATAGCAGTCTACAAATTATTTTGTACTTTTGTGTTTATCGATAAATTTATCGATACTTCCTTTAATACTTTAATCAAGGCCTTATAACAGTTTTGAAGCATCGCTTGTCATCGAGTCGCATAGGAACATTTCTTAATCATATTTTGAGTAAAATAACACGGAAGCCAATGATTTGTAACCATCATGAAGTACCAATTAGGCCTAGCAATCGTCTTAAAATGATTAGTTATTTTTGTGTGGAACAACTATCTGAACAGCCCATCACTTTGTTTTCATTGGCTGGAAACAACAGCCGCCATATTCAATACAGTTTTCTTTTTTAGAACTTAGGAGACACCATTTATCCAACTAGGCCTACAATTTTACAAATTTAATTCAGCCTCGATTTTATAAAATTTTCCATGTGTAATCTTTTAGGTATTGATTCTTTTATCTTTACATTGTATCGTATCTTTAAACTATGAAGTCACTGATTTGTTTCAACCTTTGAAGAGTGCAATAATGAGATTTAAACGTAGACCTGAAAAAAGTCAGTGGTTCCAATTTAGATTTTATTTTGCAAGAATCCAAATTTTAGATCTACATATAGATCTAGATCTAGATCTAGATCTAATTTAGATTTAGAGATCTAGAAATCTAGATCTAGATTAGATCTAGTCTATGACATATAGATCTAGAAAAAGATCTTTATATCGCTGTCTAGAAATCTAGAATTTATAGATTTAGATCTAGAAATTAAGAAAGATGCTTCAATAATTTGTGTGTTTTTTTGCGGTCATCTAGATTCTAGATTCTAGAATCTAGATCTATGGGATATTTTTACAACACACACACACACGTAAAAAAATTGTGATCTAAATTTTAGATTTCTAGATCTAGACTCTAGATCTTGAAAAGATCCTATTTTGCCTCATCCTAGATAGATCTTTTTTTTCTTTTTTAACTGTTGTAATTAGCAGGCCTAAATCGTTTAAATTAGATTTAGATTGCCTGAAATTCCATATATAGATCTAGAATCTAGATCTATAAATGTTTTCAGTTTTAGAAGAATTTTAGATGTAAATCTAGATCAGATGTACATCAAACAGATCGTGAAAATTTTATGAAGCTCTGACAAAAGGTCATATGTCGTTCATGATTGATTTTAAAGGAAACATTTTTTTTTCAAAGAAAGCGTTAATTTCGTTAAATAAAAGATTTGGTTTGCTCAAACCAAAAATTCCTTCTTGTGCTGCCTAAATTTTGTTTGATTTGTGGAATATTATTTAGGCTAATCTAACACAAAACTGTCAATTTCGAAGTTGGACAAAAGTGCTTTAAATTTGCTTTTTTGGGCAAAATGACTGTGAATAAAAAATCCATAACAAATAAATGGATTGAACTTCCCAGATATCACACTTTACGGCAGAAAAGATCCGTCAATGCATAGCAATAAGGTTGACTAGGCATATTTTAATCCTAAACCTAAATTAAAATTTCTTTTTTAAGACAAAATCATGAACGTTTTTTTTTTTTTTTGCCACATGAAGCAGTTAGATTCTTCTTGTTGTGTTTTAAATGTAGGTGTCTATAATACTATTGGCAAGAGAGCACTAGATATTAGACATATGTGTAGATCTTGCCTCCGTTTCATCAATTATTAGTTTTAAAGCTAAAGGTTGAGGTATAGTCCTTTAGTTTCTTTTACATGGTGTAATATATAAATAATCAGTTTTTTTGTTTTTTTTTTGTTTAATTTATAATTTTATCTTGTCGGAATTATATGCAAAGCTGGGAAACTTAAAGGGATAAACTATCAATTTAATATATAGATTTTGATCTTATAATAGTAGAATAGGATTGAGTGTTAACATCTATTCTAATTATTCTATTTTTCTCTTTTAAAAACAAATACAGTACAGTGTATCTACACTTTTGAGGTCTGCTTATCCACAGAGTTATTGACAGCAAATTTTTTAAAGCCTAGGCAGTTGAATAAATGGATTATCACATTCTTTGCAATAAATAGGCTGTTTGTAAATATTAATATTTTTTAATTTTACAGGGAGCCTACATGCACCTTTTTTTTTTTTTGTTCGTAATAAGCTTAGATTCTTAGACTAGTAAATAACTAGTATTGGTGATATGGCGATAGACTTTTTGAATAAATCAAATACATCGTGTAGAGTAGTTGTAATTAACTGATAAGTGAACTTCTAAACTTAATTTTTGATATATACAGACCTGAATTCAAGGGTAGATCATATCTTCTGTAGCTCAATGACTTTTTTAATTTTACAAAATTGTATGATCAAAGAAGAGTATTTTTTGCAGGGCTTTTAATGCTCACTTTCTACACTAGAATCATAAAAAGGACAATAGACCTTTTAGTTTACATTAGCTCTTTCTGAGTTTTACCACTGAATTATCACAACCCTGGAGTTTAGGAGCCTGAGAGAGCCAGAGCTGGGGCTGGCTAAAAATAAGGAAAATCAGCAACAGTACCACTTCCAACCTCCAAGAATTTTGAGGATGAATGATGAAGATATTTTCAAGTAAGTATATTTTACTAAGATTTGTACCAAAAAAATATTTCAAACAACCCACATGATAATTTTGAAATCTTTATTTTCAATAAATATAGGTAACCAGGGTAAATCAGGCTCAAGTCACTATGGATTCTTTCTTTTTAACATTTGTAATGTATTCACTTTAAAAGCTTATAAAATAAAATCTCTTAAGTTCATATGTGTAATATACCTTTTGATTGAACTTATCAGACATGAGGTTTTTTTCTTCACAACAGTTTCAATTATGTTAATACATGATAATCTGATTTAATCATAACTCATTATGTCCAAAATTTATGTGACTTGTGCCTGATTAACTGCCTTATAATCCATAAATTGAAATAACTTTCCAACTCCTAAAGTTAAAGTACAGTTTGGATTGAGAACAAGTCTTCCTCGCCCACTGTTTGGCTTTCAAGATTGATCACTCATCCAAAATCAAAGTGGCTGAGTCTTACTCGAATGTGCTAGCAACAAGACCAGATATAAGATTTACTTGTGATTAACTTGTGGCCAATCAGGAGATACTTTATAATCTGTAATTTGTTGGGTTTATTAAAATTTCTTAGTATTGTTGCAATGTACAAGTCTATAGATAAAATTAGGTAGAGTCAAAGCTATTGCCTTGTTGCACAATACTATTTTTAAGTTTTTTTCCGAACTTGAATAGTGACGCTAGCCACTACTAACTGTTGCCCGGTCAAGGCTACTGACGGGTTTCTATTAGATTTATGTAAAAAAATTCAGACTAAATAGAAAATTAACAGCTATACAAATTAGATTTATTATTGCACAGATTGATTCGTCCTTTATGATTGCTTATTGACTCTAAAGTTTTTCCATATTGTATGATCAGATTTTAAAGTTTTAAGGTTAGATCTACGGTTGCTTGCTAGGCCGACTAGTTCCATTTTCGATAATACAGTTCAAACGGATCAAGTTAAGCAATAAAAAACTCACCCTACGCTCTACTTCATGTTTCTAAATCTACCCAAGTCTATCTCAGGTTCAAATGCAACAGACTCCGATTTTTTAACAAAGCTGTTTTGGAAAAGATGGGCTAAATCATTGACACGCTGGTCTGGTGTTTAGACAGAAAAATGCAGTAACGTCTTAGTGGTCCAGAACCCGGAAACCAGGTGATGGCCGGTAGTGACGTTTCGCGGCAACAAGGCAATTAGTGCTGATTACTGTGGATTGTCATATAGAGGCCTCTGCAGATTGTGTCGTTTAAAATAGAGAATCTACCTCAAACAGCAAATATAAAGAAGCTTTTGTTGAAATTGCTCGAGATGGAACCCATAATTCAGCACTTAATTGGCATGAATGTAAAATTACAGAGACAGAAAGGCGTGGAGAAAGAAAGAGAGACAGAGAGAGTGAGACTTAATGTCATAAAAAAGCTTTGGATGAATATTGGATTTTGAAATCAAGAAGGGCAGCAACAGAGAGAATCTACCGAGTATAAATCTGAACTAGAGAGGGAGAGAGACAGAGAAAAAAGAAAGACAAAAACTTGAATCTATTACGGTTTGAATGTGAAATTGATTGAGGCACACATATTCACACACACATACCTATCTCACAAACATCGTTTTGAGTCTTTTGGATCGATATGAAATTGTCAGGAAATTGATAGCAAATAGTGAGCCATTTGTTTGAAATGAACATCAAAGAGACTCCTTATTGTGGTCGTATCAGAGAAAGAGAGAGAGAGAGAGAAAAAAAAATCTGCCTTTCGTGGTCTATGGAATCTATGGGTTAAAAATTGACAGTTGAGAGGGGTATAGTGGATCTAATCATTGGTATAGCACAGAGATAAGGATAATCTAATTTGCCACCTTCTGAGTTGTTATTTTCCATTCTCCTCCTCCTCCTCCTCCTCCCCCTCCTTCTTCTTCTTCTTCTTCTGCGTCCCACCACGTTGAGGGACGTAACCCCCCAGCCTTTTTTTTTTTTTTTTATAAATTTACATAGAAAAGTTTATTTTAATTCAAATATTAATCCATAATTTTTTTTCTGTACTTCTGTAAACATGTATTACACAGTGTTCAATTGCTTAGTTTGAGTCACTGTTTTTGCCTCGTATTCCAAACTGGAATTTTGATCTTTTGACGTTGATATTAATTTGTGTACTTAATTCTGTATTATTAACGGCCAAATGAAAAGGGCCTTGCGCCTATTTTGTAACCTTTATAAAATAAAAGTCAATCAATCTCTCTCACTTTCTCTCTCTCTCTATATATATATTTGTCTTTCTCTCTGTTTTGGCTTCTTTCTTCCTTACCCCCATCATATTTCTCTCTGTATGGACTCTAATGTAACCAATACATGAACTAACATGATATGAGTATGAAACAATCACAAACGATATTAGTTAGATTACGTCTTTTCCTTGAGTGTTTCAACTTAGGTTAAACTGATAGAAAATGCGAACTTCTAATTATATCGTGCCTGCGAGTTTTTTTGTTTTTGTTTTTTTTTTCCTACAAAGTGTGTTCATTTCGGAGGAATCCTATGCATAACACTATTATAATAACAACATCAATTATATTAGAAATAAAATGGATGAGTCTCAGTTTTGTTTTTTTTTTAATTTGTGCCGTAGTAAGATAGACTATTTATATAAAGATATGAACATTTGCCGACGTCCTCTGTTTGGTGTATGACGCTATCAAACAATCTTTTTACGGTTGAAGAAAAGTTTCCCCCTTTTTTTTTTTTTTTTTCTTTTGGTTTGATACATTTGATTGTGCTGTCATTACAATTATCCTACTTTCCTTTTTTATTTTTTATATCTATGCTGATTGGAACGGCAAATCTGTCCTTGAGATGTCAGTATTTTGCGTGTAAGAAAAGTTACAGGCATGAGGATCGATAAAATACTTGTATAGCCCTACATATTATTCTTTCAAATTAGTTGGGGATATGAAGAAAAAAATAAGATATTCTGCTCACCTAATGTGTTGATTTTGCGTAGAAAGAATAACCCTATGTTGGCCAATTCTCATCTTCATTTCCTGATTTTTAGGAATCGAATTTCATGAAATATACCATTTTTGTTGTTGTTTTTTGCACTTTAATCTATGCTGCATTATAACAAATGGCTCAAATGAAATAAAAAATTCCATTTACTGTACCGATTTAACCCTCATCCAGTAACTCAATTAAGCCATAGCACTAGAGCTCTGTTGTTTTAGCTATGATGAACGTTTAACAAAAAATATAAAGAAAGTTCAAGGTGAAAAATCGAAGTCAAGAGTACTTTGTATTATTATATCTACTATTACATCATTGCTTTAGCCGTGTACGTGCGGTTTATCATACCTGCCATGGTCAGGGACAAACTGGTCCTTTTTGTAGATCTTATTTCTAGATCTTTTTTTTTATTCAGCTGTGTGCGTGCGGTTTATCATCCCTGCCATTGCCAGAGTCATGTTTTGTTTGCTCGCTTTGATTTAACTCGAGGAGGTAGATAATGGTGGGGGTTGGAGTGTCCTCATACAGTATGGTGTAAACGATGCATTATGAGTTCCAGCTAAGATCGCGTTCGATATTTTTGCACATCAGATAACAAAACTCATTAAAAGATGATAAAGATGATGATGCAAAACGAAATGTAATTATTGTGTTTCTGAACAATCCTCCCTTTCCCAGAATCTACGCGGCCATTTTTTTCCCCACGAAATGTCGGCAGAAGCAGCAAGTCTTTGAATCATCGGGTTTTTTTTTTTCTTTATTTTGTTTTGTTATTTATGTTATTGCAAAACGAACAAAACCGACCGTTGTAAGTTTATTTATACCACTCTAAACCGAAAGGAAAAATTGTTATTGCTTAAGTTTTTTTTTCTTTTCTTTTTTTTTTTTTTTTTTTTCGTTGAATCCTAGTTCCATAGATCACCGCCACCATCGAAAATTGATCTATTGGCCTGTGATTTGTGATAGTGACTTCATAAAGTATTGCCTAATATAACAAATTCAGGTTCATTTTCTTGGAAATTGTTCCATGCTGACCCAAAATGTTTTTAATCAAAAGTAGGGATTGTTTCAGACCTGCCAATATTACGCTTTAGGCGTACTTTATTACGCGGAGGCGGAAAAAAATTACGCTTTACGCTCAGCACCAAGAAAATTAATTACGCTGGGTGGGCAAGGCCTGACCAATCTCCTGTATCCAGAGTTCATTTCCTGCGATTTTCTTTATTTTCAACAGAAAAACCCCCAAAAAACCGGTATCCTCAAAAGCTCATCGACATGTTTTTGTAACTAGTTGTATCTGCCAAATAGCCTTGAATCAGAGGTCTGCCAAGTGGCCCGCAATTAAATAAAAGTTTGTTCCAAAATATGGATGAAAACTGCTGTGTGACCTCTAGTATATTTTTTTTTTAATTATCCAACTCAATGGGCTTTTGGTACGAGTGAAAACCAAGATTGAAAACCAAAATATTTCCTTCCAAAAAATGAATAAATAAAGAATTTTGCTTCTGTTTCTCTTCGCTATAATACCAATGATAGGGCCTGTTATACTTATAATATAGCAGATTTATGGTGAAATTTTTGCCTCGAAGAAAGAGAATTGTGTTACGGTGAATACTGTGAAAATAAATGAAGATATTCTGATAAACCTGTACTATAAAGTCTCCATATAAGAATACCTGTGCGCTCATTTTTTTCCCCACGATATTTTCGCGCTCGCACGCGCCTTAATCGATTTGCACGCTTGTTAAAATAAGGGTACTATGAGTGTTTCATATTGGTTGCAAGTTCTTACTAGCAATTTTGTTGTAAGTTCTACACATTGTTTCATTGTTGAGGATGTAATTAGATTAAATTGGTTTCATGTCACAATAACATCTAAAGATTATTTGTGTCCAGCTTTTCTTGTAACTTGTTATTGCTCTGAGTCGGTACTCTGTAATGTCTCAATATAGAGGAAAGGAAAAGAGTGCAGAGTGGAAATTTGTGCAACGATTGTAATATTTGCACGAATGTCCACCCTGCACTGTTATTTCAGCCTGCACCGTTATTAGGGACTTTATAATAGCAGAGCTCACGTATTGCACGCCCTCAGCGCCGGCGGTAAACTTGTGTTTGAAATGGAAGCACATGTGAATGCATCAAACTATTTTGGTTATCATTATACTTCCGTCTCGTAATCGTTTCGGACAGGATCTTGATAGTTTAATCAATTATTAATTTTATAGACCATAATTATTCCTTCAAACCGAAATTCTTCATTAAATTTTAGTTCATAGACAATAAAGATCAAGTTTTCTCTCTCTCAAGACGGTCACAAGAGATCCATTTCACTTTGCAAAAGAAGTCCGAAGAGGAAGCCTTAGTGTTATTGAGACATCATAATGGCTGGGGCTGTGCATTTTAAACTGGGGGGTCCATACCCCAAAACCTGAGCCACGTAATGTTCTGCAGAGGAAGGCTTTTTGTCCCATTAATAAGTCAGATCCCGCGAAAGATCGTTTTGATTTCCTGGGTAAAAATCTTACCCTGTCACAAAAGAAGGGAACTAAACCAGATTGTTAATCGCGAAGTTTTGTACCAAAAAAAAAAAAAAAGTAAAAATCACGCACACAAACGCATACACAGAACAATCAGAAGACCACTTTTGAGTATAGTACACCATTATACTATAGACTACTTCATAGATATTTACTTGCAGTCATCGATAATTTACAAGTGAAGAGTAGACCGCATTGAAACTTACTTTGATACTTGAAAGGGGTCGATATTTAGCAAAAACTGTAAACGTTTAAGAAGTACACCCAATATTTTGCTTTGTTAATCTTGAAGCCGCATGAAAAAAATCAACGATATTTAAGCACTAGGATTTCAAGATGTAATGTTTTGGCGTGAAACCTGGCTTTACATCTTTATGTCATTGTTAGATGAACTTTTGTGAATTCTTCC
>BLXT01006644.1:209989-231770 GCA_019648995.1 Plakobranchus ocellatus | reverse complement strand
TGGGGCCACCTATGTCATTAATTTATTTTTAACATCTCTTAGCTTTAGAGTGGATTGTATGACCTTTTCTAAGGTGAAAATGGATAGAGATATATATATTGATTGTGTGTGAAATCATAAGCAATTTCAAATGAGCCAAGCACAGGAAAAAAAATATTGTGAGCCAATCACAGTAAATCAGTCATTAGTCACTGAGGCTAATTTTTCATTTAACCTTTCAAACATTTTACCTTGGAAAAGTAATAAAAAAGGTAATAAAAATGCAATCTTGAAATTTGTATATCTTTTGATAGAAGAAGGGTGGAGACATAAGGATTTTGTTTTGTTGTTGTTTTTCTATAGAAGTGTGCATTGTAAGCATACATCACACTCCTATTTCAAAATGTCCAAATGCATCTGGTGACTACTGGACTTGCTCAGTTTCCCTCACGATTATGTAATACTTGTACTGATCCTCATTCACGAGATCTTCTAGGAGCTTGCTGTGTATAACTGGGAGTTTAAGGCTTTACATAATATGCAAGACAGATAGTTTAGAGTTGACAAGATCTATTTCTGTATTTTAGAGAGAGTGGTTCGCAATTTAAGCCTCTTAGCAAAAAAAAAAAATTCTTACTGACCTTATTCAGGTAAAAAAAAATCACAAATCACTCACGCAGCTCTCAGTTTCCAACTCTTCATCTTCTTCTGTGTGTAAACCAGAGACAAAGTTCTCCTGGGAATTATCCCTGCAATGATAGAATCATTAAACAAGATTCCCAGACTGTCACAACTACTATTCTTTTTGTTGTAATTTCACACTTAATTAGTCTTTTCTTTTTTTAAAATCAACAGTTTTGCTCTAGTTTAAAAAACAAGATTTAGAAAAAAGAGACAAATACCATAATAGAGTAAATTTAAAAACCACGCAACCAAAGGATATTCATAATTTCGTTTATTGATTGCCCATCTCAAAAAGCACAATAGAAACTTGGAGTGCACATTGATAAAGACCACATAAAAAAGAAAAAGTCAAGGCTACTGGATATAGTTAAGATGGAAAGTTGGCATCACCTGATGCTAAATCAGACTTTATAATAGAGAAATATAAATCAAGAAACTCTTTGTTCATATGTCAATAAATACATAAAAGTAATCCAACACATTTTTCTGTGATGGAATTTACAATGAACAGAGGCAGTTTAACCTGCTCGCAATGCACTGAGACAGAGATTTTTTTAATCAAGGTTAGCTGCTTATGAAATGAATGAAGCAAGAGAAATATCAACATATCAGAAAAAAAAAAAATCTAATTTGTCAGTGGCCAACGCTACTGTCATCATGATGTAATGTAATTTAACAACAAGTCAATGTTAAATGCAAGACAAAATTATGATTTTCAGTATTATGGAAGTACTGAGTCAGTTGTGCATACTTTTTGTTGACAATGCCATCAATACATTTGTCCACTCTCTCTGTGTACTCTGTGTATCTGGCTGCTGCCTCAGTTGCACAGCTGTGAACAACTTGTAAGAGGGCTTCTCTGCGTTGGAGATCTCGCACACGCTGGCATACACTTTGGTAAGCATGTTCTGAAAAATAATTTTCTTATCCAGTGATTTTCCTTGAAGTTCATTGCTAATCCTCTCCTCTCCTCCCCACGCTTTTTCATAATCCTTTGCGCTGACTTGACTAGAACCTTAATTAGGAGCTTTGAAATTAGTGAGTTACACACACTTCAAAAATTGACTCATAGATAGATGCAAATGTCATGATAGTAATTTGCAAATCCTACAAACTAGATGGGATTTACTTTAATTGTTTGCCAAAATCAGCACGCAAAAATCTTCGCCTATGTAGCACTACAAAGGTGAACAATTTTAATATTTTTACTTTTAACCTCAAAATCTTTATATGCTGCCACCATGCTTAAGTGTGTGCTTTTGTTTTATATTAAAATGGCTGGAAAAAAAAGGCAAGAATGATGATATTGTGTAAGGAAACATGTTTGAAGCAATACAAACCTATTCACTCTTTTCAAAGCTGAAGCAGTTAGAGACTCTTTCATTATAATGTTAGTTTTAAAGTCTAATTAGGAATATATAGGATCACAACCCAAAATGATGAGCATGCATAATATGAGAAACAGTAAGTTCTACTGCCTAAGAGATGTAAATTACCAACCAGCAGTTGCCGACTCCTCCATGGTGTGACCAAGCTCTCTGTGCAACTGTACCACCTCAGCCCTAGTCTGCTGTAGCTCTCGTGATAGCTTGAGCTGCCGCTGTGTGAGGATCTGCCTCCTCTCCCTCTCTTCCTCACTTTCTCCTGGCTGTGCTGCTCCTTCCTGCTGGCTGAGAGAGCCTAAACTTCTCTGTCTGATTAATTACAATTAAGGCATATATTCTAGAGAAATCTCTATAGTATCATTTATTCCTTGACAACATCATGTTCAGTGGTGGCATAAGACACAAAATATTGTCATCAAAATGTACCATTTGAGTCACTTGAAAGCCTTAGGCCTAGTATGCACCAGAGTAAACGCTTTTTGGTATCACTGTTGACTTGATTCTGTCTAAAACACATTTATTCTGTGGTGCTATGTTGCGGTTTGTCAGATATAATGCTACATTTTTGGATTGCTTACCATTATTGCTCTAATTAAATTCAATACAAATTTTATTTCAGTGATTCCATTTTATCTCAATGCCCTTTCTGGTTCCTGTCTATTTCTTTTACATTAACAAAAAGTACTGAGATGAGCTTTTTGAAAACATGAAATTCATTAAAAGTAGTACTAGCTTTAAATCTAGTCTGGGCTTACTCCTGTATAAAATTAGGTCACAAAGTCAGCACTCAGGATTTTTTTTTTTCAATTTCTTTACTTCTAGATCTAATTATGCTTATCACACAGCATGCTTCAAATTTTATTTCATAATTGAAATGGATTCAAAGTTTATGTAAGTGCCACAGGGCTGTCTATTTCTTTTGCATTAAAAAATATTTAGAATTACTTTTTGACGTGTTAGAAACACTGCCTAAAGTAGAATTAGAAATTCAGCATCTGCCTTATTTTCATAGTAAAGATAAATGTGTATCTATAATTTACTCAGTTTCAAAATAATCACACTACTCTTTATTTTTTCAAGTGCCTAACTATTGTATAGGATACAGTTTAATATTCCCCTTTACAAGCTTGGCATTTCTGTGGAGAAGAAAAAAGAAAATTCATTTTAACACACAGAAAAGATTTATCAGATATGTTTTGGAATGTATGAAACTGTTTCACTAATGATACTTATATGCTTTTCATTTGATTTGATATAACATTCAGCTTTACACTATTTCTTTTAAACCATACATCAAGTCCCCCCCAAAGAGCCATTGAGAGAAGATTGTGTTGTAGAAAATCTAACTTTATCATAAATATAGGACCAGATGATCAAGTGTATCCTATGCAATGTTTATCTTGAAGGAAATAAGAGATGGCAGTAAGTGTGTGTGTGTGTGTGTGTAAAGCAATTACTGTGTGCTGTAGTAATGAGATGTTCTTTTAGACTAGAGAGTCTGATTCTTCCACAAATTTCCCTCTCTGCGGTTGATTATTTTACATTATTATCGAATGTAAGTATAATGTATTAAAAGCACTCCAATTTACCCAAGTTTATCATTGCTACAAAAAAAGCAGAAACATCCATTTGCTTGTTCCCCTTAACTTACAATAAAAGTTTGTTTGAAGCAGAAGCAATGTTTATAAATGTTTCAGAATATTATATATATTGTAATAGTTTTAAAAGTATCATTAAGAAGAAAATATTTATAATCTGAAGACAAAATACTGAGTTTTATCTAAAATGAAGTTCACTCTCCATTGTGTTTATAAATTATAATTATTTTATTTTTTAGAAGTTAAAAACCTTTGAAAAAAAAAAGTCTTGAAAGTAAAAATACATCAGTGCAGCTTTACGTATTTCTGCAAATTTCAGAAAAACAAATTTTTATTTCAACAATTTAATTAAAATTTAAAAGTAGGCTTTAACTTCTTAGTCTTTTAAGAGATGCCTCAAAAATGGCTTCAGGACACCTTAAATGTAATAAATTCAGTTAGTTAACGCAGCCAGAGACCTAGTATGGTGGTTATATAATGATCAGGAGACTAAAGATTACACATACTGGAGAGACTTCACATGCTTGATGACATATTTCCAGACTTCAACTAAAGGACCAGAGCAAAGGCTGAGGAAAGAACCAAAAAATAAAATCATATATATTCTAGCATGGAATCTTCAAAACTGTTGAGAAGTATTATGTGTTCATGATATCGTGTACCACCATGGACATTCATAGTATAAAAATAATAAAGATTACTTACCCTGATCATTAGTCACCACTTTTCTTTTGACTAAGGAGAATTCTGTTTAATACATTTTTTTGCTCAACATTTTGTAACACTGAGAGAAATAAAAAAAAATTGAACAGGATTTTAAATGAGGGGTTGACCTTCACCTTTATAAATGTTGGAAAAATTTTAAGATCTCACTGAATACTAGGGGAATTTTGACCAACTTCACCTGAGTGAAGGTTTGTGTATGGGCTGCAAGATTTTATTCAATATTTCCTGAGCTGTTGGTATACATGTAAGTTTGTGTGACCACCCTCACCAATTTGGCTTAGCGATAGTGACTAACTGGGCTAAACTTTAATGCCCTGAGACCAGTTTGGCTCTGTCCATCATTGCTCTACCTTGCAGGTTATTTGATTGTTTATCAGTCAGATCAGAAGTTTGTGGTCAATAGTGTCTGAATGCAGGAGGTACAGGCAGGAAAGCATAAATTTTGCCCAACATTTCATAGCATTAGGCGAGCCATGCCCCTCTATGATTGGCATTGGCAATTCTAACATTTGATGTTTAAACATACAAGTGCAATATAAATGTAGTCTACTAAATTTCTTATGAAATCTTAGCTGTTATTCGTAAAATTAAAAAGCAACGAGTTTGATATACTGGTTTTGACTTCAGGGAAGAGTTTGATGAAAGAGTTGAAGTTATTTATAAAGATAAAAAGAGGGAACTGGCACAGAAAAACAGAGTAGTTAGACAAATCCCTGATTTAGAGGAATCCATGTGAACATAATATCGTTCAGCTGTATTTAATTAGTATAAAAAATGTCTGGAACCTAATGCCTTCAAACATTAAATTGTTTGTATATTATTGTAGTGTATTGAGTATAATTTCCTTTCATTTTCAGACTGATAACATTATTTTATAAAATTTCCCTTTATTAATCAAAAATGTTGTTATGAGAAACAGAATTGTCCTTAGGAACACAAGTTTTTCTAGAATAGCTCTCTGAGAACAGATTTGACTATTATCATATTGTTCAGTTCAAATATAATTGTGTACATATGGCAGTAGACGATCAAATTTCAAGTTTTACTATGTCAAACCTATAAAAAAAAAACCTAATCCTGATAAACACTTAGCACCCAATTTTGTTTTTGAAGCTTCAAGTTTTCCCGAACCCTTTATTTTGTAAAGAATGAGAGAGAGAGAGAGAGAGAGAGAGAGAGAGAGAGAGAGAGAGAGAGAGAGAGAGGTCAGTAATAAGGATTGTCTGTAGGGCTGTGAGTCAAGAGCGATAGGCCTACAGACAGATAGAGATAATATAGACAATTTTCACATTGTCTACAAAAAGCAGCCACCAACTTTCAAGGAAAGAAACAAGAAAAAAAAAAAAAAAATTTGCACCCAAGATAATTCATTGGTCATAGATTATGACAATAAAAACACAGAAAATTTTTTAAATGGATTGGTGATATGTGCTTCTAGATCTTCATCAACAACCAACAAAATGAAGAAGTTGCGGGCAAAAAAAATTGAATGTTATTCATATGAATAAGAATACTATTCATATTTAGCTAATGAACTAGATCAAGAAGCGCAAGTCCCCTTAAAGTAAGTAGTGCCCACATCTGAATCTTGCGGATTCATTTTTCTTTGCGTTTGGGAAAATTTTTATGGACCTATTTTCTCAAGTGTTCGGGAAAATGGTCACTTTGTTATTGTTTTTACATCATGATGCTTTCTTAAATACATTATGATGCCATAGATATATAAAACAATGAAGGCTGCTCACAATTTAAAATCCTCCTCAGATGGCAGCTTGAAGGTGCTTTGAGAGTTCATAGCAGAGGCATGAAACTTCATCTCCTCTGTTGCCCATTGCCTGAGTCTAACATGTAGATCATCCATCTTTGTTTTATCACTCATAATTTTCTTGTATTTTGAAGGCAAAAAGGCAGAGCTGAATCAATGCCTTGATTTTCTGAAAGATACATAAGATCGAAAGAATCAATGGAAAAAAGAAATCTGAAAAGAAAGATAATACTAATAGATCTAGGGTCTACATCTAGATTAAGGCTGTGCCTATTCTCAATCGGTGTTGGGAATAGTATAAAATGTCTATTCTCAACTGGTGTTGGGTATAGTACAAATTGTATATTCCCAACCGGTGTTGGGTACAAATTGCCTATTCCCAACCGGTGCTGGGTATAGTACAAATTGCCTATTCCCAACCAGTGTTGGGTATAGTACAAATTGCCTATTCCCAACCGGTGTTGGAAATTATAAATAGCTGAGAGTAACTCAAAACCCTGTTAAGACTAATAAGAGTATTTTGGAAAAGTTCAGCAAAACAAAAATATGTTGCACTTTGGACGAATTGCTTTCAATTCCCAAATGAACTGTCCATTTTTGACACTTGAAAGTAACATGAAAGCTGTTTGCTAACAGATCTAAATAAATAAAACATGCGATGCGGTCAATTAATTTTTTCCAAAATTGCACTTCAAACATGGCTTTTGTAACCAACTCCATGAAAACTGGACCTAGTTAAACTAACTTTTCAATGTATTTTTAAATGAATCATAACACTAACAAACATCCTAAAGTTTCTTTTTTAAATAAAACAACAACAAAAAACTTCTACAGCAATAACTATTAACGGCTACTAGTAGTACCAGCACTGCTACTACTACTACCACTATCTCTACTACTACTATGTACTTCTATCAATCATCAGAGAAATGAAAAGGTTAAGTCTATTTAGACCTATGAAAAATAGGAATATTTGATAAAGGAAAGAAAGGAAAAATAGGGGGAAGGGAGAGAGAGTAGAGAAAAAAAAACCGAATCCTTAGTTGTTTTTTTTTTTAAATCCTTTACACTGTCTAGCAGATATTGCATGATTTCTCTTTATTCTCTATTATTAGTATCACAGGATAGATGGTGGAAGAAAGTAAATATATGTAATGAAAGAAAGAAAATGAGCTAGAGCGAGGGAGGTGTGGAAAAGATATTTATTAAAAAAATTACGAGTGAGAGCTCAGATAGAACAGAAGAGGAGGAAAGAGAGAGGGGAGGTAGATTGTCTGATATTGATAAATAATGAATAAGGTGGCTAGAGAAGTAATGCATTATTCTATGACATCAGAAAAAAAAAAAAAAAGAAAAAAACCAGGATGAATCAGACTCAGAAAAAGATAGGTGTAACCCCCTGCTTCTAGTTGATTTTTTTATTGCAGTACTATTTCTTTTTTATGATAACATGGGTCATTTGTACGATTATAAATATTTTAATTAATATTTATAAACGTATATGTATAATTCTTAATATGTTGTTAGTATTGTTACATGTAATTCCTTAATTGCCCATTTAGCTGCCCCCTTTGTGCAGATCTTTATTTTTTGTGTGTAAAAATCTTAAAAATCTAATGTTTTACGGGTAAACAGTACCATTAGTGGACCTACCGTGCCATTCTTTATTTGGCCTTCACTACTTTTTCTTTTCTTTATTATCAAATGATCACAAACATTGTTAATTTGATCGAATTTGTACATCTGGCAAGAAAAAGATGTGTTGCAATCATAAAAAAAAGTGGCTAGACTAAAAGGGATAGTTTTTTTTTTTTAATTTTAACTTATAAATTTATGTCAAGTCACTGAACTTTGTCAGAAGTATGTATTCCTTACTAGTTTTCAGAAATTATATCACAAGAAAGTAAAATCTGAAGTACAGTGTAATGCTCATTTTTTATTGTTAATGGCTCTGGAATTGGATTCGTCACCATCACCTCCTTTGAAAAAAAAAAAAAGTGGGAAGATCATGGGTTTTTCTTAATTTCTTCGAATAGGTTTAATTAAGGCTATTTTCTGCCCACAACCAAAAATTGGCTTTCTGCCAAGTTTGTGACGAGTGTACATGTAATTCAAGAGTTATTTGCTCATCTATCACAAGTCTGGAAGAAAATTAAGCTTATAATCTGGGACCCAAGCTTTAATGATGTAAAAGTACATGTACTAAAAAAGTAAGATTTTGGTGCGCACCAGTCTTTACTTTGGCATAGTTAAATAAAATACATACAGGTTATAATTTTTAAAGTTATAATTTCTTTGAATTTTGTTTTCTTCCAGTTGTCAATATGTAAAAAATATATCATATTTTTTTTTATTACCAAAGTGCATGTACTAAAATTAGTAAAAACTAAAAGTAAGATTTTGGTGTGCATGAGTCTTTATTTTGGCATAGTTTAAAAAATATAACTTGTAATTTCTGTGAATTTTGTTTTCTTCCAGTTGTCGATATGTAAAAATATATCAAATGTTTTTTATCACCAAATATGAGTAAAATTGATGAATGAATGCAACTGAAAAAATATCCTAAAAATTGTTCATTGTTCTTTTTTGATCAAAAGCGCCATAACTAACAAATTAAAAATTCTTCAAAAATTCAAAACCTTCCTGATTAATTTAAACAGCCAATTTTATAATTTGAAAAACCCTTTAATTTCACATGGAATTTTGGGAAATTTAAAATAGAAAATAAAATGTAATACGTAATTAAATGCATTTATAATATATATCCACATAATATGTATTCCATACACAATTCTCATTGTATAAGACAATATCCAACATCCAAGACAAAAACACAAAAGGAACACACAAATGACACTAATGTCAAAGTAACACATGGGAAAAATAAAAATAAATCAAGCCTGAGAGTCAATACAGCAAATAAATTTAATACAAGCAAATATACATGTACCAAACAGAGTGTAGGCCAGTAAAAACCTGGCAACACAGGAAATGAATAACCCCAGTCCTATATGATACTGAATATATATCCTATACATTTTGTAAATAACAACATTTCAAAACATCCTCAGCAAATCAACAAAGCTACAAATCACATGTATGGAAATCGAATCAGAAATAGCCCCTATCAATCATAATAATTTTGTTTTAACATATCCGACCAGTAGGCCCCTAATGACAAGTGCATGTAAATGGAACAGTCCAAGATTGATTGAATATCTGTATACCCAATTTACCATTAAGCGCTCAAGGCTTCTGTTCATTCATTCTCTCTCATACTCATAGGCTTCCATCAGATGCTCAAACAAAGATAAAAATCAATTAATAATCCAAAAGAGTATACGCAGAAAAATTTTAAAAGGAATCTGTACAAAGCCTCAGACATTTCTATAGACACCAAGTTCCCTTTTAAAAGTAACTCACTATGTGAGAGTGATTTACCTCTCGGAAAAGTCTGTGCATGTCAGTTACACTAAGTATTTCCTCCTGGTGATTTGAAAGTCTGGGCATTCAATTAAAATATGCCGGACAGTGTAAGGGCTGTCGCAGGCATTGCAAAAAAGGCTGTTCCTCATTTTTGAAAAGGAACAGTCCAAGAAGCCCTTGCAGATCGTATTTGTGGCCTTTCAAGAACATAGAAATGAAACGATGCAGGCACAATATTATATAGAACAAAATAAAGATCCGGCAACACACTGAAGAAGCAAATATACCCAAATAAAGGCATACATGATTGATACTGAACATCCTTATACATTCAAAATGTTTAGATACACATATGAAATAAAATTTCAACACATCCCCAGCAAGCCAAAGCTACAAATGACATATGAAAATAGAATAAGAAATACAGTGGAAATCTAAAAAACTGAAGTCCGATTATTGGATTTCTCATACATTTAAGTATTCACAATATGAGGTTTTTGTTCTTTTCTTTGACATTGTTGAGTTCGAAATCATTATTTGCCGTAAAAAAAAGTCAATTCTCATAACTTGAAGTCCACAACACCCCAAAACAGTAAGAAAAAAAATTGCTTCTATCTCACCACTCCCAAAACAATGCCGATCACTGCTTCAAGTGATTCAAACTAGGGTGAATTCTAAGTCTTGGTCTATTTCCTGGCACTTTTAATTATGAGGTTTCCACTGTAGACATTATCAATCTATGAGCCATTCTCTAAAGACCATGACTAGCCTGATATGCAGATTTAATAGTAGTAATATCATACTTAAATTATTTCATAGTCTTTTGGACCAAAATGTCAAATAACTTCGAGATAAAACAATCTGTTAAAATTACAGTGGAAACTATGTCCTGTTTACAACTATTTATTTGTAGACCGTAAAATGAGACAATTTAGCCCTCCTAGGTCTTATATTTTCTTGGCTCTCTTCATTTTATTAGTTACTTCCCTTGACCAAAATGCCCCACCCCCGTTCTCTACATTGCTGTCATAGTGTGAATTCAGAGTGGCACACAAATTCCTTTCAAAATGTTTTTTGGCTGTGTGAGGTGAGTTTATAAAATTCATGCACTGAACTGTCACTCGATTAACTTTTGCCCGCTGGAATCAAAATATCACTTACTTGCATCATGGAAAGTTACAGAAGATTAATTCTCAAGGAAGCCTGTGCCAGCATGGAGCAAAGCTGCCCAATGCCGTAATTTTGCTCTGTGATGTGGGCAAAGTTACCCCACGTGAGATTGATTGATCATGGTAAACCAATCCACCATTGAACAGTGATCTCAGGGTTTCTGTTCATTCATTCTCTCTCATAGGCTTCCATCAGATGCTCAAGCAAATTAAAACAAAGATAAAAATCCAACAGAGTATACGAAGAAAAACTTGAAAAGGAATCTGTACAAAGCCTCAGATATTTCTACAGACACCGAGTTCCTGAAAACACTAGCATTAGTAGAATTTAATTTCACAAAAAGGCTATTGATGATAAAGTTTCTACACATTATATTAGGCCTAGTTGTACATATTTTGGTTGCACTTTCTACCAGTACCAATTTATGATTTCTTACACACTTACAGTACAGGTAGGTCCAGTGTTTTATGGTCTTTTTTTACCTCACTATATATCCCTGGAAGATCAGCAAGCACAATGCCCCGTGTCCATAAGAAAAAAAACAGGCAGCCTTCCCTACAGAAGCTACTCAGATGAACAGCTATTGAATACTGTTAGGGAATGTAGAACAAAGGCTGTCTCAGTTAAAGATGCTTAAACGATTTATCACATTCCCACCAGAACATTACACAACAAACACAACTTTGTTCAAACGAAAGCCCCTGGCAGACAATGTAGTTTAGATACAGAATTTGAAAAAAGTATTGCAGCATACCTTCTGACTTGTGCTGAATTCGGCAAGCCACTTGAAGGAAATGACATAAGATTCATGGTGAAGGCCACACTTGATAAAAATCATGACAAAATCAAAGAATTCAAGAACAATCTTCCCCTTCCAGGATTTGATTGGGTTTGAGGGTTTTTTTTAATGACATAAAGAATGGACTTTGAGAGCCTGTCAAAACAATAAGAGAGCTACAGCTGAAGTGAGCAAAGAGAACCTGGATAGATATATCAAGATTTTGGAACAACCCCTGGAGGGTGTCAAGGGAGAGAACATTTTAAAACTTGACGAAACAAACTTAGCAGATGAGGCTGGAAGCAAACAATGTCTTTTTCGGAGAAGTAAAGTATCCTTAGAGGGTGATTAATTATTCTAAAAGTAACATTTCTGTTATGTTTGCTGGAACTGCATCTAGAACTGCTATTGCCATACGTGGTTTACAAAGCGGAGCTCTTGTGGAAAAGTTGGTTTGAGAAGGGCTCTAAAGATTGCAGATTCGGATGAAGCAAAATGGGCGGGATGAACATCTCAAACTTTTGAAGAATGGTTTTAACCATTTGCAAGAAGAAAGGAAGAAAAAAAGATATAACCGGTGACAATCTGAGTTCATACTTCAGTCAAAACGTGATTGAGAAGTACTGCAACATGAACATTGCATTTGTGTTGCTTCCACCTATCTCTATGGATAGGTGCCAACCGTTGAGTGTTAACTTTTGACTCCTTAAGCACCACTGAAAAGATCCTAGAGGACACAACTTGAAGCGGGCACCAGAATATTTCTCTTGAGCTCATTCAAAATTGTCAATGAGAACCCATTGATATGAGATGTGTTTTAACAAAATTGCTTCAGCTGGACAATACATCAACCAGAATCATGTCTTAACCTTTTTCTTTGAGCTGTAGCTCACACATTCAAAATGATAGCAAATGAGACAACGCTCACATTGGACCATCTTAAATTCTCCCTTGTCTAGATCCCTGCATTCACCGCAAAAATAAGTTGAACATGATTTTTGGTGTTCTATACTCTCCACCACAGCTGAATCAAATGAAAATCAACCTTATCGTCTAAGACAGTATCTGAAAATGTCACAACACTTCAAATCTTCAATCTGTATTAAACGGCTAGGCTTATAATTGAAAACAGATACAGATTGTTAGAAAAGAAAGGTTTTCTCTGCCTCTGACAACTCTGTAAATATTTTTGGAATACATTTCCTTCTTTTCTGTCCATGCTTGGTTGACAGTTTGGTAAATTTTTGTTTAGTACAAGGCCTACCATGAGGCTTTAAGAGCCTGGTCATAGTTGGCCAGCTACAACCAGCGTTGCTTATTACAGCAGCACTTTCAAAAGAAACAGAAGAAGCAACCAAACCTACTCCATTAGAAGACAAGCCACACTGCTGGAAGGAGCCACAGAAACTAAACAAGAGAAAGAAGCTACATTGCTAGGCACAGAAGGATCCATAGAAACAGCACGAGAAGAAATTACATTGCTTAGCAAAGGAGGACCCACAGAAACTGAAAAAGAAGAAGAGGCAGCAGGTGGAGCAAGAGCAACTCTGGACTGAGGAGAAAAAGGAAACTCACCACTGTTTGCTTGCAAATCAACAATGCATAGCAGATCTCCGATTGTGCCCATTTCTCCATCACATGGAGCTGTGTGCTGAAGGTCCTCTGTGGCTACTGGATAAGAAACAGGAGGGGAGTTGACATTCAGAGGAACGACAGGTTCAGAGTTTTCTTCAGTATTACAAACAGTTGACCAGCTCTGAATGAACTCTTCTAGTTCCTGCAATTTCTGCTGGAATTCCACGCAACCAAGAATGGACAGAAAACTAGCGGCCTATCACATACAACCTTTGCTGCTTTGTACTGACTTTCCCAGTTCTGAAAGAAAAAGGCATAACAGGTACTGTTGTTACTAACAGGTCTGAATTTGGTATTTCAGAAACAGAAGGCGAGCCCTGCAACCTTGGTGCTGATTGCTGAAATCGAGCAGGAACAATATCCAAATCGAACACCTCAATCTCAAGGTGTCTATGAAGAGTGAAGATGTTGGGACATGGAATTTTCAAGTGGCCAGACATACTGCACGAACATGTTGTTCGAATTGTTGTGTGGTGCCTGTCTTTGTAAGATACTGTGAACATGCCTGCATGATCTTCAGAAACTTCATAGGCTACAATGTCTGAAAGCTCAAGCTCAACTTTAACCAATTAGGCTCCAAAACGCAGGACAATATTTTGGTTATGCTGACTGAAGTGCTGCCTCGGTCTCTATGGTTGTACACAGCAGAATTTGCTGTCAGAAGCTGCTTGCTCCTTGCTTCCGTCAACTTATCCTGATCAAATTCAACTAGGGCAGACATGGCATCAGACAAAGAATACTTTTCATTAATATGCCTTTTAATTTTTGAGTGGTAACTCTCCAAGGGATTGGTCGTTGTTGCATGGAGGCGCACTTAATGTTAATGCTACAACAAGCTGCCCACAGATGCCTCTTAGACCAGCAGCGGGCTTCAAAGTAGTCAATAACAGGCTGTGGAATTATTTCCGAAATCTTTCGTTTCAATTCAAGAAACTCATCTTCAGATTAAGTTGTCACTTGATTCATGAAGGAATCGAGGACAATGTCAGCAACCGTTTTGCTGACTTTACCTTTCAGGTAGCACTCCACAGCCTGTGAGATGTGGAAGTGACAAAGGAGGGCAGGAACACCTGGGAAAACTGTCCCAATGACAGCTATCTCCGCCATGTCTTTGTCAACAACAAAACAACAGGTATTGGTGGTGTCATATTGTTGAGCAAAGACACGGAGACAGTTTTCCAGGATGGTCTTGTCCTCCCTTGCCACAAATGCATGGAACACAGGTTGGCCCTGGCTCTCACCATCAAGGATAGTGATGGTCATACATGGGTACAAGAACTGGTTGCACTTGTATGTAAAATCCATGAGGATGGTTTCAGGATAAGCCTACAACATACCTTTCATAAAAGCAGTTGTAAAACAACAAATTGAAAACCCCTTCCTCATCCCATCCCACCTCCCCATACCCATGATCTGCCATTATGTCCCTAATAATAGCCTCGCGTTTCACATCATCCTTATCCCCATTGACTCTCCCCACTCATATTTTTTGTTGTAAGTTATAAATAGAGTGCTGCATGATAGGCACAGAATGCCTCTCTTCCAGGATCTTCTGCTGCTCTGGGGTTTTCAATGTAGTTGACCCAAGCACTGTCAGGTCAACCTCATCAACAGATATGCGCCTCTGCTCTGGATAAAGCTGAAACACCTAAGGAATAAACACAAAAGATGTTTTTTTTTTAGTTTTTTGGGTCCACCAAGCAATTTTTTCAGTCATTTTAAATTGGAAGAGAAAAAAAAAGCTGACATGTGAAGGATCCTAAAATGTCCCATTTTTTCCCCTTGAACAGGAAAAAAAGAGGGTAGAAATCTAGACTGTGGTACCAATCCCACAATTAATCCAGATTCTGGATTAGATTTGTTGTAAGATAGGCCTACACCCAATAACAGCTTATTTCCGTAAATTTCAACTACTCTTCTGAAACAAACCTATTGCAGGGCTTAAATTTTTGGCTGTTTTTAAATTAGCTTTGTGATTTGTGCATCTATTAGTTGATGATATGTTTCTAGTACTCAAAAAGATAGGGCTTTCTGTTTGGTATCTTGCTTACGTTGGATGATCAGTGTGACACATTTGTAACAGTGCTCTAGCAGTATGAAAATGAATACCAAAAGTGATAATATTGAGGTTTTTATGAGAAAAAAGGCAAGTGAAAGTGGTTTACTTTGTGTTACTTTTGCAGGATTTTTAAATTAACATGCAGGATTGCAGGACGGGCAAAAATGCTGGATTTTCCTGCAAGATGAGGGGTTTATAGCAGGTCTGAAATACCTTTATATGAACAAACTAATAATTTTGATCAATGTAGTAAGAAACTCTTGGGGAGCGAGGTAGCAGGGAGTCTTCAGAGAAGAAACCCCCCTCATAGCAAGTGTTTCGGCCCTGTAACTCCTGACACTCTAAGGGGCCGGGCCACATCTAGGTCATGACTCCCAGATGCCTCCCTGCTACCAATTTTTATCCTCCTGGGTTGCTTGCCAAGGATTCGAACCCGCGTACATCTGGTTTCAAATCCGGCGCCTAACCACTTCGGCCAACTGAATGCCCTGTCATTAGGGATTTGTAATCCTTATGAAGCAACCTTTCATTCCTTCTGCTCCATATCCAGCGAGAACTGTTCTCAGCTGTTTCGGCTAGTAGCCTCAGGGCTTTTGTTCTCTTCTTGCCACCTATGGAGAGTTTGCTTAGAAGACCATAGGCTGAAGAACCCACAAATCCTCTGGCGCCAATCTCTACTGGCATTACCTTAGCTTCGTAGCCATCATGATAGCATCACCCCAACAAGTCCATAGGGATTGTTTTGGGGATTCTAATTATTTCCCTTGTTTTAACACACGTTTTCCGCCTCCATCCAAAATTCCATCATTTTCTGTAACGGTGAAGTTTTAATGAATATTCTTCATTTTAACATACGCTTGGTATACTTTTTTTTTTTACTCCTTTGCGACTGCCCAATTTGCTCATTGCATCAGGGAGGGGTGTGAAATCCAGCTCTGTGGCTGGAATACATTTTTCATCATATAGAGTAGGCATAAAAATCAAGTACAATGACTCAACCTGGGCTCAGGAGAATTATAGACAGGTCAGAAAAAAATGAGTTAAATAACAGCCAGAAATGACAACTGTCTTTCCTACTTACCTGTCTCGACACTTCATGGCCAGCATGTTTCAGATTCAGCTGTGTGATCTTTAAGCATGGAGCGTCTTTGGGACGACGATTCAAATGCAACGTCAGCTGTACAGGGCATCCCACCTTAAAGGATCTGTTAAAATGTGAAACTGCTTGAGCATGAGAAGGGGAAGCATAAATATAGCATAGAATATTTGAACAAGGATGTACACAGCAGATCTAATCCATGATAGATAGCTTGAAGCTGACTTTGATTTATTGTAGATATTATCTGTCAATCTTGTAAAACCTCTGAGTTGGTAGAAGACGACAATGAATGTCCGGGTCCTGAGATAAATAAACAATGATCAAGGTAGGGACATGACTTTAGATCTATGATCGTTAAAATGACAGTGAACTTATAAAATTGAAAAAACAAATCCCCTTTATTGCATCTAATTATTTGATGTTTGCTGATATCCGCCTGCTCTTGAAAAAAATGTTGTTTGTTTTCTTTTTCACTCAGGCAATTATGAACAAGACAAACTAAAAAAAAAAAGGGTTGAAATGGGTCACTAATGGCGATCTACGTAGTCATGTGCATGTTTGAGATCTAGATCTACACACTGACGGGCACAGGTCATTCACTTATGCAAATTTATGCGGATTTTAAGCTTTACTGTTCACACTTGACAATGCACTGTCTCAACCTACTCCAAGGGTATCAAGACTGCTCAGTTGATTTAGGCAAAATATTATTTGTTTAAGTCAAAAAGTGTTTCACCTGTTATTGCTTTTTTTTTTTAATTCTCAAAGAGATGAGACAATCTCGATATCTCAACACTTCAAACCAGAATATCAAGAAAAATCAGGAAATTGGGAGACCTGGCATGTCTGGGAAAGCTGGAAATGTGTCGAAAAAACTTCTCTGGGAAAGAAGGTTTGATTTCGAATTGTCGAGAATTGGACCTGAAAGGGCCTTTTTATTTTCTCTTAAATATTCAATAACTTAAAGCTCAGCTAAATTTTTCTTTAGAGAAGAGCTCAAATCTCGCAAAACTTGCATTATCGTATCCAAGCAACGTTGGACACATTTGTTTGGAATGGTGTGTCGCATTAGGCTGGAAAGGGGGTTGAGGCATGGGGTTAAAAAGAGTCAGTGGTTCAAATTATAAGGAAAGCCAGTTGCAGTGTACTTTTAAAGAAAAATAAACTGTAATAAGCCTAGTGGTCTTGCAGAAACAGTATGCATTTCATTGTATTCCTTCACTTTTGACTTCTCTCACAGTTTCTTAACATTGAAAATATAGTTTCACATCCAAGCATAATCCTGACTGAATTTAAGCTGAGGCCTGAATGTAGATCTAATCCACAATAGCTTGATTATCTCACGCACAATTTTTTGCTAAAAATTATGATTGGCGTAAACCAACATTGGTTTTAATTAGGCTTCATCATGAAGTTGAGAGGTCGAGAATCAAGTTGCCATGTAAATAGTGCTACTTTCAGTCATTATCTCCACTATTTTTTGCCAGCAGCCTCTCCAATTCACAGTAGCTGATAAACATAGGACTTCAAGTTTGTTGGGCCTTTCCCCAGACCATTGCCATCATATTTATGTAGATTTGAGACCTCCAGTCTAGATCTATTTAACAAATTAGAATGTGGGTGACATCATAAAATAACAGGCCTGCCCAGCTAATCTACTAGACCTAGTTCTATTTACAAGGTGGGATGATCTGGGGACAGGCCTAACTTCCAGATTAGATCTATCCTCCTAAGCTACCAACAAAATGAAGAAGTCACACTGGCCAAGTTATTATGTAGAATATAGTGCCACACAAAATCTGCACAATTTTGTTCCTGCAGCCTCTTCATTTCGTTCGCACTGGTACATGTATCTAGATCTAGGCCCAGAATTTTGTACTGTCCACATGGTCTATCTGCTCTAGATCTAGGCTAGTTGGGACTGGAATAAAACCGGTGTAGATCTAACCAAGATATGGTCTAGCCTAGGCATCCATGAGCCTGCCAAGATAGATTAGATCTAAATATAAATTAAATAACGACTAGATCTAGATCTAGATATGTCAGATAAGAGAGGCTTACCTTTGACAGGGACGTTGATCCTTTGTCGGCTCTGCTTTTTTGTATCGTTTGCCCTGCTTGCACTGCAATCTCACATTCACGTACTGAAATCGTTCGTGTAGAGAGTCCTTTGGTGGAATTTTCTCCGCCTGTGCTTTCACAAATTGGGTTAACGTATCTTTCTGATACTTTTCAAGAGCCTCTTGAAAGGCAGAGTACGGGTAAAACTTCGCACCTATCACAAAAATTTCATCACTCAAATTTCCTGCCATAGTAAGATCTTGACTAAAAGAAGGCTAAAATGAAATTGGAATTTAGCACAGAACTGACTACAAAGCAAAATAAAATTGGACTAACGACAGAGAGTGGCTGACTCAAAACTCAGAAGTGAGAGTGATGCGATGATCTTCAAAACGGCGCGAATTGGAAAGGTCATGTGACTAAGCTTACGAAAAATCTTGTGGACGTGCAGAAGACGCGATGAGGCAGATCACGTTACTACACAAAAAGACAATGGTTGCGAATGGACAAATTATACTATTCCCAACACCAGTTGAGAATAGGCAAATACTACTATTCCCAACACCGGTTGGGAATAGACACACCATAGATTAAATCTAAATCTTTTTACATCTAAATGTGAAAAGAGTCCTAGAAGACGGAAAGATTTCCCATTACGCACCTATAGCAACATCCTGATATAATAGTAATAAAAATGAAGGCAGTTTAAGTCAACTGCTGACAATTTTAAAATTAAACAACTAGGCCTACAAATAATTTGAAAAAATGATCTTGTACATTTGTTGAGAAAAATTGATCACCTCAGATCATCATCTTGGATAATGGCAGTTGAGCTTTAGTTGATCAAGTTCAATTCAGCTATTAATTTAAAATTAAAGAGCAAGTGATTTCAAGAGATTGTTTTTATTTTCACGTCATTAGAAATAAATTTTTCAGTTTTAACAAAATCTTGGTTAGCAAATTGTCAGTCAAGCTTTCATCAAATTTACTTTCCTTGGTGCACATTCAGAAATCTTGCTCCTACAATATAGTTTAGATCAAAAGGTAGATCTACCTTTATCTTCACTTTGATACCTTTATGGCCGATAATTCAGTCGTCAAGTTTCTTGCCAAATACACACTAGGAGTGATGTATCAGCTACAATTTTAGGTTATATTTAAAGAAACTTGATCTCGATCTATCTCTTTGAATAGTTGTGATAATTTTGGGCCGATTGCATATAATAATAAAATTGCACAAACCTACTTTTCTTTTTTTAACTGTATTTAGGATTATCATATTGCACTTGGCACTGGTGGAGGACTGCAGTCCCTAGTTGTCCACCTAAAGTAGACAGTCAATTCGATTATTTGACGCCAATTGATAGATCTAGACAAACTAGTATTACTTTGATAATTATATGTCTTTTTATATGATATGTTTCTGAAAACGGCAGGCTCTGATTCTACAGAAATTTGAAAAATTCTATTCACACCATCAGCTACTGATGGAATGAAGGAAATGCTTTAGATCTAGACAATGAATGGTGGTACTTGTCCACCCACTGACGTCAAATAATCGAAATGGACAACTACTTCAGGTGGACAAAGTAGGGACCGTAGTGCTCCACCAGTGCCTTACACTTTAATTTGTTGGCCTAAATTAATCGGCGCTTTTTCGTTTGTTCCCACCCCGACTTTTTATATAGGCCTAGATTCTAGCTATATTATTCGATCTTGCTCTATCTTCCTAATCCATCGAAGAAATGAAGAGGTCGCAGGCCAAGTTATCATGAAAATATTATTATTTTCACACAAAATCTACACAATTTAACACTTTTTTCGTTTGCTCCTATCGGATAATATAGCTAGATCTAGAATCTCTAGGCCTAGACTCTAGATCTATATAAAAAGTCGGGGTGGGAACAAACGAAAAAGCGCCAATTAATCTAAGATCTCTAGATCTAGGCCTAAACACCATATCAATTACAAGCCTAGTTTATGACCGCTACCACCAGCTACCTGTTCATTCGTTACCTAAAGGTAGACGCATGTGATAAAAACTTTTTATCAGTCTGGTTAAATTTCCTGGGATCTAGAAAATGATCTCTTAATCTAATCTTGATCTCTCTTTTTTAAAAGTTGATCTGAAGTCTACTGTAAATTATTGTCAACCAGAAACCAGTGAATCAATGTTTGGTTTTTCCGCCATGTTGCGACTCGTTCAAAACAAACCACAAAACCAAAAAGAGCGTCATATTAGAACGTAGGGCATAGGGCCTAAAGCATCGATATAGTAAAAGAATGCTAAACCAAACTTTAAACATATTTTCAAAAATTTGAATAAGACAGGGGTGAAAACTTTTTCACGTATATTCTGTGTTGTTCAGATTTGTTATTATAAAATAAGTTTAATTTGGTGGTTGTATTCTTTCAATTCGGTAATTTCATTTCCTTTAACCACTATCGCATCTTGAAGATGTTTGAATTTATTGGTAATGGTAAAATTTAAAAAAGTATACAAATACCGCACTCCCAGAAACATGTAAATAAGTTTAAGGATCTTGAAGCTGCAAGATCTTGATAATGGTAGCAACAATAGACTTATAGGATTGATTAAGAACAGGTTTGAGTGGAGGAATAATTGTTATAGTTATAGGTAGGTTTAAGATTATTGAGTGTTTCCCAATAATTAAAGAAGATTAATGGTAATAGAAATAATGACACTGCGTACCAAAACCTTTTGTAAACAAAATAAACAAATAATGTACGTTTATTAATAAATGTATATATATATATATATATATATATATATATATATATATATATATATATATATATATCTCACCTATCGTTTTCTTCTGTTTAAAATAGGGGTATGTAAAGTACATATATATAAGTTTGTCTAACCTAGACATCCAATTCTTTTCTTCCTGGCAACGACAGTCCTTTTTTTCCTCACAACATTTTTTGTATTAAAATACGTATGTAATGTAATGCAGGTAGGCCTACGAAAGAGAGTGAAAAAATAGGACTATCCCTGAATGGCACAAAGGCTAAATGGCTGAGTAGTGGTCTCCAAGAAAAGACTGTTCCTGAGTGCAGAGCCTTCGTCCAAACATTATGGTCATGGGACGTTGGGATTAGGATTTTGTAAATGCGTACAAATAACACAAGAAAGAAAAGTAGATCTATACAAATACCCCACTCCAAGAAACAAACAAATGAATTTAGGGATCTTTAATATACTACGGTGGTTGAAGGAAACGAAATGAATAATGGTATTAAAAAATACAATCACCAACTAGACTCAAAATAAAAAAAGGAAGCGTCAATTCGCATCGTAAAAAACGATTAACTGTAATTTATATTACTTTCACATCATAAAAACCGATGTGCATTATTTTTTTTTGTTTTTTTGTTTTTTTTTTCATTGC
>BLXT01006644.1:196717-207923 GCA_019648995.1 Plakobranchus ocellatus | reverse complement strand
AAAAAAAAAAAAGGGAGTTCCATACGATTTGACATATAATTGGAATAAAATGTTTACTCACAGCTAAATGGTAAAAAGATAAGATGATGCTCGGTATGAAAAAAAAAGCCAGTAAGGGCTAATCTCTTCCCACGTCAGCCAGAATAGGAGAAGCCATTGTAGGAACCAAGCAAGAGGATAAAAAATAACCATTTTAGTTTACTTAAAAATAATAGTAGCAGCAGTAGAAGTAGTACCGATTATTTAGCAGTAGTGTTATTGTTGCTGTGATAGTAAGTATGATGATGTTATAATTGTTGTTACTATCATTACTCTCCCACTCTACTGAGTGCAATGGATCGTACTTTTACTTCCGAGTCCCTCTTCCAAAGACTCTCACCCGAGGCGCATTTATATTACACTGGACCGTCCCGCTCTCACCCCAAACACACCCGCGTACACATAAAGAGTTCGTTTACATACACAAAATTCATTGTACATCTCTGTAGAAAACTTTTTAGGAAGTTCTGGAGACTACTTTAAACATACAGTGCTTTCCAGATATATCAACATGGAAAGGACTATTGATATTATGTCGATATACCAAAATACAAAGACATAACGGGGAACATCGAAATTCTAGGGACTAGTTCAAACATGCAGTGCATTTCAATATTATCAATATGAAAGGGACTTCTGATATTATGTCGATATTTCAAAATACAAAGACATAGTGTAGAAAATGATCTCTTGCAGTTATTATTTAACCCCTCTTTTATCTTCTAAATCAAATAATCAAGGTACTATTCACTGTATGTCATGTGTGTGTGTGTGTGTGATGTTGAACTGAATAATGATGTAGAAAGTCTGCTAGATTTAAAAAAAAAAGGAGTAAAAAAACAAATTTATACTGAGAATATATAAAATAATGGCTATTTTGGTTCAAAAGTCTTTGGTTAGTGGTTTACATCATTTAAAGTTTAGTTAAATATAGGTCAATCGAATCTTTCTTCTAAAAGTAAATATCAAATCTAGCTCCACAGTACAAATTCTTTAGTCAAAGTAAGTCTAAATTTTGAAATTATTAAGTCTTTCAACTAGGTTGAGATCTGTTCCAATTATTGCATAATAGCAATCCGTCTTTATTTGCACATCTTTTTGTCATCAATATTGCAATTTTCAACAAACTTGATCTTGGAGAAAATTTTGAATGAAGCAGTCAATTTTGATCCTCTATAAAAAGATAGAAGAAAAAAAAAAACCAAACCAGCTCAGTCAAAAATTCAACCAATTATGAATCTGCTACTCATCTCGAAAATTTCAAAAATTTTCTTTACTCAGAAGTCAGAATTATTTACTCCACAAGATTTTATACCAAAAATGCACTAGATTTACAATGGATATTTTATTCAGAAAGATTTAAATAAAGTCTAACGAATGAAAAACAAATTAGTTTGACTAATTTTGTAGGCAGGCATAAATAAATAAATTTTTATAGCAAACACGATTGAATTAAACATGCAACCGCTACTTTTTTCAAAGAAGTTTTTTCACAAATTTGAGTGTAAATTGCACAAAAGAAAATGTATCACAATATGTGAAACAAAACATATTTTAAATAAAAATGCTCTCCCCCCCGCCCAAAAAAAAAAATGGTGCACTGACACAATGAGAGACCTACAGTTGGCATTCATAACATTAATGCTTATGTCAATATTTGTCAAAATACAAGACACAAGCAAAAGCAGAGTGAATGTTGAAATTTTCGTTTTTATTTTGTAATATCACAACTTTAAAGAGAATCCATCCAAGCAAATAACAATTTTCTAATCATAGCTGTCATAATATATTATTTTTTTTTTTGAATAGCTGAAAAATTCAAAGAAATCTACAGGCAGTGCAAAAGAGTATTATCAACAGGTGGTGAAATTTGAAAATCTAAAGGCCAATTTTTTTTATAGAATACATAAGAAATGGTAACAATTCTTTCCCTTTCAAGCTTTCTATTACTAAATGTCAAATTCAAGTAGTCAATCGGTCTATCCAAAATGCCAAAGTGTATAATTCTTGAGAATTTTTCTCCTGAACTTGAAAATTGTTATTGAACTGTACAGATATTTGACCCTGCATCTCAATCTCTCACAGTATCCTTAGTTCTATAGAGCAAATAACAAGATCCAAGCATGACACCGAAGAAAGAGAGAGAGATTTATTCCTATATTTAGCACAGTCTACTGATATCGCTATGGATAGAACATGGCTGATGATGTCATAAAAAGCTTTCCATGGCACCAGCCAATCACCAGAAGAGAGCATCTGTTCCAGCAACTTTTTCGAAGGCTTTGCCAGGCAGGCCAATAAAGGTTTTTTTTTTTTTTTTTTTTTTTTTTTGCTTTCATTTATTTCAGTTCTCTGTAGATCCCAAACATTTTTTTTTAGCTGCTCTGGTTGATCGTTTCCACATATTGTTTTACAAAATTTCACCTTAATCAGAAAAGGTTCATACATGATTTTTTCACATTCTTACAATATGGTAGTTGGTGCCAAGGAACAGCTAATTTATTGCCACATATCTATGGCAGGCACATCAAACATGTGAAGCACTGTTTTTTTGCTAATAGGCGTTTCAGAGGTTTGATGCACTGGCCATTCATATGTTGATGATGTCCTCAGAATTGTAACATTACACAAAATTCTTGTGCAAGGCAGATACAAACATTTTTGTGAAAATGACCCACAGAGGGAAAAAAGAAAAAAACACTTCACACTTCCTTTCATGGCTTGTTCAGTGATAATACTGTGTAAAGTGCAACAAATCACGCTTTACCTGATTGAACAGACAAAAAGATAAGCTTTTAAACTATATATAATACCATATATATGTTTTTTTGGCAATTAAAAAAAGTGATTAAAAGTATCAGTGAAAAGTACTTAAATGTTGCTCATCAGTGGCACAAAATGTTAACAAAGGCTGGTTTATCATGTCCTCTATTTACTTGTGAGATCCAAACTACACAAAATTTTAATTTTTGCTACACATCATGGTCACTGTAAGAAAAGCTTTCAGAGCCTCTACATGAATCAAGATCATGAGAAAGAAAAAAACTAAGTGATAAAATGAAGAGTTAAATGCGAGCAGACATTTGTTGAGGTTGTGAGAAAGATTTCTTCCATTACCATCCAACTATCACCCCCCCCAATACCACACAATTTAGAGAGTTTATCAGATAGACTTATGGGTCACAACTGATATTTTTGCCTCAAGTCTGTAAGCTCCTCCTGTGTATGTTGTTCATTTGCAGAGATGTGTTTCAAAAGATCTTCTAGAACTGGGGAAATTAAGAAAAAAAAATAACAGCTTTCAATAATCAGAAAAATCTAAATATACATTTCAAAGCCGAAATAAGAAGTTTGCAGTAAAAAAAAAAGGTCTCAGAAAAATAAGTTTAATAGATTTTTGGGAGACCTTCATACATAAAAATGATGTAAAACATAGCTCTGGCTCCCATATCTTTATGAGAAAACTCTCCTGCCACCAAATATCTCCCTTCATGACGAAGCTATACCGATACAAGTAGAAGAGAAGTGCTTGCTTGTGTAATATAGTTCAGTTGCCATTTGATGGTGTCAGTTTTTTTGTTTTTTTAGGCCTTTGTCAGGCCAAGCACTGGTGGCAGACTCCAACCTACACAACAGAGAAATTCTGCAGTTTTCATGAAGCAGAAATATTCAAAACAAAATGCAAAATTTCACTTACACTCAACCAAATTAAACTATTACACAATAAAAATTACTTTTAATGAATTGCTTTGATTCATTGTCTCCATAATTTTTGTACTGATACATGTTTTGCTGGGATATTTTTAGGCATGAAAAAAGATCATTATGTAACAGGCCTTGATGCAGTAGCACATCACTGCTATATCAATGCCACACTACCACAAATTGATATGGGGCTTTCTTTCCAAAAACTAAATTAACAACCATGAGTCTAACAACTTGACACTGACATTGACCCCAGAGGTAAGTTTCTGTTACGACAGTATAGTGATGCTGCATCAATCCATCATGCGTTTATACAAAGACAAAGACTTAAAAGCCAAGTTATATTAGATGTATGTGTATCATTAGATACATTTTATTAATGTAAGCAATGAAACAACAGTTGAATTAACAAATTGAGAACAGTGTTCCAAATCCAGAAAAATTTGAAGTTTCATATCAAATTACCTTGTTTATCTTTCTTTGACAAGAACATGGCTGTCACAGTAAAACGTTTCACCAATGTAAGGTTGTGCAGAATCTCGAATAAATCAATCTCAGCCCTGCATAGAAACAAAACATATAGATAAATTTTACATTGTGACGATCATCTTTTTCAAGATTTTTGTATAAACAAAGTGGTGGGTGAGACAAAAAAGAGGAACAAATAATACAGTAGACAGATTAAACAAAAATAATTTGACACTTCTTCTCTTTCTTTCTCTCTCTTCTCTCCTCACTAGGGGCGTCGGTGGCAAAGTGGCTAGTGACTCTGCCCTGAGATCTGCAGGGACCCTTCTGTCACGGATTCAAGCCCTGCTATCGACGCCCCCGCCTGACGGAAGGCCTTAAAGCCTGAGATCACCTTGTTGTGGACTGGCTATATACAAAAAACCAATCTCTCCTCACTAACCCACTTCAATTCCTTGCTCATTCCTACATGCACTGTATTGCTTAAAAAGTTTTACAGGCATATACATGGTTTTATTCACTTACTTCATTTATTTTCCAACATTGCTGTTTTCAGGCAGTAAGTAAAAAGAGTGAAGTTTACATTTTAAGGGGAAAAAAAAGGTAACATAAATTTACAATTACAAAATGATATCTTACTTTGTTCTGTAAAGAGACAGCGATGTCAGGACAGCATTCAATATATCTGCATCAAAGCATTGTCCAAACAGATTTGAATACCGAGATGGTGGAATTGCCTGCATGACACAGAGAAACAAAATAATCCCACAAGATAAAAGCAACACCACTCAAGTCTAGAGTCCTTTCAGCTTATCCCTAATATACAATTGAGACAAAAGTTATCCTACCACAACATATAAAGCCACAAAATGATACTTAATATTAGTCCTAAATCTCCCATCCAAGACATATCTAAATGTTTCAAGACCAGGTCAAATAAGTTATCAGTTTTACTTCAACTATTTCAATTATTGATCAATATTTTCTGAGGTTTGAAAACTGAACAAAGGTATGTTTTTAGCCAAGACATTGACTTTTTGGTTTAAAAGAATGCATTTCTTACCCTTAAAACATTTGATAGTGCTTTTCATAGATTCAAATTTTTTATATCTCAAACTTAACAGCTGGTCTTTTGGAGGTTTGTTTCTAGCACTGACTGACCCAGTGAACACCTAAACAATGCACAAAAGTCCCTATATGATTAGATTCATGATGGAAGTTTTCACATATATAGAGTATTTAAAGTTAAATCATAAGGGTCACGCAGCCCTTTGTAGCCTTTTCTACCAGGGTCAAGCAGCCTCATGTGTTCTTTCTTAGATATAATATCAAATCAGGTAGCTCCATTAAGCCATTCCTGACTGTATGAATTACCAGTAATCTAAAAGTATAAAGTATCATGACGTTCTTAACAAAAATTTTGACTCATCAGACTCATTATCTCATTATGATTGGTCTAAAAAAAATCAGCCGGCCCATATAAGATAGTGGTTATTATCTTGAAATCTAAGCAAAACTAAGGTATCTAAATTTGCATCAAACTGAATTGATCAAGAAGTACATGTGAAAAGTTTATTATTCACAAACCTGAAAATATTGAAAAAAAGCTTCTGGCTTTTTCTTCAGTAATTTGAAATCTGCCTGAAACTGGAAAGACGACTGTGGGACCTGAAATCTTGGGCTGTCACCACCAGCCCCGCCTGCAGGATCAGATGCTGGTACATGATTGGTTGCAATGCTCTCCATTTTCTCTGCTTCTGTTCTTTTTCTCTCTGTTAAGATCGTTTCAGAACTTACAATTTTATTTAAATGATGCTTTTGAGTAGCGATCTGGCTTGCTGTTTCAACTGATGGGCTGGATTTGCCTTCGACATGTAGAAGGTCACCATTTGGCTTTCGGACTTTTGAGTCTTTGTCAACAATAAGAGGCACTTCAGCATCACTGTCTGATTTGCTATGTGATTGTTTGTCTATGTGTGTTTCTGAGGATGATGTAGAGGATGGTGTGATTGTGAATCGGGAGTCAAATGCCTGCTCTTCTTTAGCTGTTATCTTCTGAGCCAGCTCACTTTGCCCTGCTAAAGATCGCTGAGGACGACTTGCCACCTCAACTCCTATCTCTTCAATCTCAATGCGTTTCATGGGAACCTAAAGCAAAAGCAGAGAAAAAAAAAAAGAAAAGAAGATAATAACAGATATACTCTTCCTGTAACATACCAAAGAATATTTAGCTAGATCAATCATCTAACTTTTGTAAAACAGAAAGATTGATTTCAAAATTCAAGTGTGAAAGTGCAGTTTGCAGCAGATTGGAGGTTAACTCAACCCAATTGCATCAAGGAAGCCTCCATTGATCGGTAAAACTAGGTCAATCCCAGCGACAAAGCCTCTGTCATTCTGAAAGTTACTGCTTACTCACAACGACGGAGGCTCCGTTGCTAACTGAAACTGAAACTAAACCACAACTACGCATCCTATCCATATTTATTGTACCTATTATTATTTCCAATCCAAACTTCCACCTTTTTGGCAGATGTTCACAGGTTTTTTATTCAGTTTGAGAGGTTTTTTTTTTCTTTCAAGTGCGTTTTTTCTGTGTAGATCTACATTCTGTCTTTCCATTCAGCAGCACTCATTTATTTTCATCCCTTTCCGTATAACTGCAGTTTTGTCTTGCACATTCTGCATAATTATGGCCAACTATAACCGTGGAAAACAAAATATACAACCTCCTAAACGTTTTAGGGCTGAGGAAGCGTTTACTTTGATAGATGAAGCCGATAATGTTAGTGATTCAAGCTCCGACAATGAGACCTCATCTAGATCTACATCGCCAAGTTCTGACTCATCTCCATTCACACATACAACCAATGTATGAATGGGTGTGACCGAGCTGACCAAAACCTCGGTTACTACGGGGTACAAGACCGTAGATCTACCAAGTGGTGGAAGAAGCTCTACTTCTGGGCAGTTGAAATCGGCCAGCTGAATGCCTTCATTTTATACAAAATTCAGAATAATGCCCCACAGAAACCGCTGAGCAAACAGTTCACCTTCAAGGTTTTCATAGATGCAATTGTCCAGGGACTTGTCAGTAAGTATGCTGCTGAGACAGGCCTTGGCGACAATCTCCTTGCTCCTCTTGAACCAGGTATGGCATTGCCTGGGCGACCAAGAGACCAGTGTGTTCTCAATCGCCACACCAACAACATCTAGTGGTGTTCGCGCCAAAATTGTTGCTGCAAATGCTGCAGTATTGCTAAGAATCCTAAACGGACTGGCTTCATCTGCATGGTACACCTTACCTTTACTCAAAGTACTGCTTTGAGGCCTATCACAAAAGCCTCTAAGCACTGGACAGAGGAATGAAAAGTGTATATGATTGTAAATAGTATTCATGTTTTAGCAGTGCCTGGAACTCACTGCCTCATTTTTCTATTTTTTTTTTTCCAGCTTTGACGTGCAAATTTTAAAAATTTGTAAAAAAAATTCAATTTTTCACTTGCCAACCCCAAACTGGTGTCAATATTTTTCAAATTGGATATTTTATGTGGCTATAGATTACTCATACCTGCTTCATCAACACATTTGATACTATCTATAAGGTAAGATGAAATTATCATGTAATAATTCAAACCTTTTTTTAAAATTACTTTTTCAGCTTACTATACCAGCACATAGATATCGCATGACAATCTTATCAATGTATTTTTTTTTTAAGTGCAAGTCTCCTTCTTTCCAACCATATCAATATCTTTGTTGTGGGTTATAAACTTTTTCAATAATTGATGTTTCAGTGAACCTACATATAAAATTTAGAATGTCCAAATAAGGTATGCGATTGAATGGGGAAAACCCATGTGATTAGGTAGGAAAATCCCTGCAAGTGGAATGAATTAATGAAGCAGTCATCTCCACTTCACCCACACATTAATAATAATGAACACCACAACGACGGCAACAACAATAACAATAATCATAATTAAAAACCTTGAGGAAAAAATTATTAATGATTTGGTTTTCCTATACATTGACGTCACCTTTGATCTTTCTTCTGGTGACTTATACACTGGTTTGACTATTCCTCTCTGCCCCTCCGTGTAGCTTGATTGAACGGGACCTTCCTTCTCTCTGATTAGTTCCTTGAACGAAAAGAAAATAAGGCGAGTTTCACAAAACTGGTTCCCCAAACATCCCAAATTTTGGAAAAAATAAAAGTGATTGAAAATAGTCTTATTATATATCAATAGAAAGGAAATTTTATGAGGATTTCAAATATAGCAAAATTTTGAGCAAGAGCCTCACCTCTTATGAGTAATAATGGTTCAAAGTGACCTCCCCTTGTTTTCGGAAATATCATTTTCTGTAAGATATTTCACATTTTGAACTAGATAAAAATGAACTATTTCATGACAAATGACACACAACATGGCTAAATTGTATCTAGAAATGCACCAGAGGCATAATTTTATGAATTTCACAAGGCAAACAACAAACATAAGGCAGGTTGACATGAGAACACAAGATCTAAGTAAAAAATGGAAGCAACGTTTTCTTTGAAAAAATCACAGCTTTATTTTAACAGATAAATTAAGCTTAGGCCAAGCATTACAGCTGTCTTAAACATAAATTATAAAAAATTCAAACAAAAGTATAGGTCCCCTTGATAGGATCTACAATGGGATCAGAGAGTCTTGTTGTAGTGTCTGTTCCCGGAGTGACAAGGCTCTCATCGGGAGTGTTGGGAAAAACCCAAACCTCCCCTGCTTACTTGCTTGAGGAAGCTTTGGGTCTGAGTCAACTGATGAACAATTGCCTACCATTATCAATCACCTCCAGTACCTGTAGAGTTTAAAGAGAGAATTTCTAAAGCCACACAGATACGCCGCCCAGCCTCAGCTGCCTTCTTTTCTCGGTACCTGCGGTCCATTTCTCTATAAAAATTTTAAAATACAAGTAAAACAAGTGTATCTACTGGTCTTAAAATCATGGAGAATATTCAGACAATTTTTCGATGTCACAAAGAGAAAAAAAAAAACAGTAAGCTAAAAAAGACAGTTCTTACCTCCTCAAAGCTTTCTCTCGTTCTCTGTCTTCTTCCATGGCTATAATCAACATCTTGTTTGCAATTTTTTTCTTTTGTCTGATCCTATCTCCTTTTACTTGCAAGGTGCTGACGCTCAAGGTATGCCTGATATTACTCTGGCTCCTTCTCTTTCCACTCATTTCGTAGCTTGGTACTTCGAGATGACATTTTTCAAGTCAAGAACTCCGGTACCTATCAGACTAAAATCATGATAAAGTGCTAAAAGTTATGGTTCCTACACTATCAATCATTATCTCAAATTATTAATTTAGCCCTTAAAAAAAGAAAAAGTTAGAAAAGGCATTTTTACTTAAGTTTTGAATAATTGAGTCGGTCCTCAATCTGCAATTAGACTAGCAGACAATTTATGTAAAGTAAGAAAAGTTCATAGTATTTAGCCCTATATCTAGATCTACAGAAGTCCAGATCTAGAGAGGCCTAATAAACAAAAAAAATCTCGCAAAAATATCTAGATTCATACAATAAGTACTGTCAACAGGTCTAAACAGTTATTTTCTCATTAAAACAATTTTTTTCTAAATTGAAAACTGTAATGTCGTTCAGAAACTTATTTTAAAGTGTTTCCGTAAACAGACGTTCGCACCAGTATTGTTTCAGATATACAACGTTCACTGCATTTGTGGTTCCGGTGAAATGACGGGCGCCGCCATAATGGCTGTCACTCACGTCAAAAGTAATTCCGAACTACCGACGCTTGCACTCGACTGCCCAGTTTCAAAGCTTAGAGATTGCATTCTATTGAATTTGAAAGAAAAAGAAGAAATATTTAACCTAAAACCACACAGAACAATGAAAGGCAAACTAAATTTTGTTTTACCACACTACTATAGCCTAAAAGCATCTGTTTGTGGAAAAAATGTTTTGGAACACACCGAACTTGTAGATCTAGAGCAAATGTCGGCGCAAACGTCGATAAGAAACACAATTTTAATTAAGCAAAAGCACTCTACTTACCTTGGCTACAGGTGAATTCCAATTAGCACAAGAATCGTCGATGAAAAAAGATTGTGTTTGATCTGCTATCGGGTTCCAAAGTCGCCGTGAAACAAAATCGAGATGTTAGTAAACTATGTAGCGAACGTCGATCAGTGCCGGAAACACACCGCTTCAAAACGAAAATATCTGATAAAATGTCTCTAAATGCACGAAACTTGCGTCTGTCGGGGTTGTTTACACACCACTAATATCAAGCATCACGTTTTTACCACCAAAAGAGTGATCATGATATCATTACTATTAATAGTGGGCTAGGTCTACGGTCCTCTAATCGGAAACACATGACGTCCGCGCTTAGTCAATTTTGGAACAGCCACACATTTCCCTTCGCTCAGCAAATTGTAGCATTTAACGTGTTTTTAATAGCGTTGACACTTATTCTTGCATTTAATAACACCTAAACGGTTTTCAAGAACAATTTGGTTCTAATAATAGCTTATATTTACATAGTACGTTAAAGTGGGAAATACTGTGTTTCTGAAAAACGACGTTTGCACAGAAAGAAAAAATAAATAAAAATAGAAATACGTCATCAAGTTGCATTTTGTTGCTTCTTGTGTTAATTTGAGGCACAGAAAACACATTGAAAATTAAATGAATGTTTATTTTGGGTTATCTTTCTCACAACATTGTATGCAAGTTGCAACCTCTATACAACCCCCAATTTTGTGAAACCCGCCATAAGAAAACCTGAACTGAAACCTGAAATCAGCAAACGAGATTTCAATAGTGTATCATCCCTTTCCTGCCACAAAAAAAAAAAATTTAGATTTTGCTGAAATGTATGAGAAAAATATTTCAAGCCTTAAAAAAAAATTATCATTTTTTTGTTGAAAATATTTCTTGAAAAACTAAGATTGAGATTTAAATATGGGAGAGAGACTAAGAATA
>BLXT01006644.1:150496-160609 GCA_019648995.1 Plakobranchus ocellatus | reverse complement strand
ATCCATATATTTGGAAACACTTTGCAGATCCCAACTTAATGCTAAGAATATTTTTGAAAGATGGAGAAATTGTTAAATTTTGTTTAAAATAAAACGACCAATCGGAATGTGCATGTGCGTGTGCGTGTTTGTATTTGCTCTGGCGTCTCAATTTAACTCCCATGAACTTAAAGGTGGATACTAATCGCCAATATAATCTACATGGCAGGAAAATTACATCGTTTAATTTTACTGTTTATTTTAACAACAGTTACAAAAGAATATTAGTCCTTTATCTGCGACAAATAGAACAATTTTCGCTTGAAGGGGATATCACAATGGACAGGTGTGTATATTTAGAGAGAGAGTGAGAGTTTAGCAAACTGATTCTGTAGCACTGCAGACGACACGCGAGATGTTCAGTCTCGCAATGTGCACATTCAGACAGGACAGCGACTTTAATACGGTAAAATGGAAATAACGAACGATCCCTTTTGTTTAATGCGGGACAGGAAAACAAAAAGATCTTGTCGAGCAATTTTTCTGAATTGATAAAAAATAGAGCAAATAATTTGTAGTCCATACATTTCATCGAAAATCATATTTTTACTTTGATTTGATATTTTAAATTCGTAATTAATTGATCATCATATTTTTCAAAGTATTTTTTTGTATTGTAAATTGGAGGCACTTATGAATTCTAAATTTTCCTTGGGGACAGACGACAAAAGAAAAGAAAATCAAAGTAGAATTTATTTAAGATTCTGAAAGGCAAAAGATTATGTGAAAGAAATCTGACCAGGGCTGTTCCATGCATACACACCTGTGGAGATTGATAAAGCTGTCCCGGTCCTCCTCACCCTTCAAGGTGAACTGTTTCATAATTTTGTTATAAAGTTTGGATTTCTGCTTGGCAGCAACAAGAGGAGAGCTGTTTTTGTCTCCCAAGTGTGCGGCCAGGACCAGTCCGCCTGTATTGTTGCTTAGAAACCTTTTAAATTGGTGTTCTGGTGCTTTCGCTTGGGCGTTACGGGCCAGAAATGATGACTTTTCATTCTTGCGAAGCTTATTTTTCCCAATATTTGTTTTTTTCCCGCGCGAGAGCGTCGAGGAATCTCTGTGGTTTTTGCCCTCTACATTATCTTTTATTCTCCCGTTGCTGCTTTGTATTTTGTCCTCAGAAGTTTTGGTTTTAGAGAGGGTGCCGTTACTTCCGTGCAGCCGCCTGTGTGTATTTTTGAGCGCGTTCGGTAAAGAAGCCGAATCTGCCTTGCTTTCATTGGAATTATATCCTTCACCTTCGCTGCCGAGGTTTTTATTCTGAGTTAAAATCAACCCCATGTCATTGTTGTAATACTTTGTTCCTTTAAACTGCAGCGATTTGTTGTTGAGCTCTCGAGGTAGAAACGAAATGTTCTGAATTGTTTCCAGACCTGGCTCAAAGATGAAATGCCTGTCCTGTTCCAAAGGTGCCCTCCTCATGATGAAATCTTCGACTTTGCGTATGCTTGAAACTCTCTTCCCAAGGATGATTTCTGCTGGAAAGTCTGCCGGGTTTTCCCGCAGAGCTGCTCCAGATTCCCTGAAAGACCTGGGTACCAGGATCGTCTCTTCCAATAGGAGGATTAGCCCCAGTGACGTTATCAAAACCATAGCCATAAAAGGGGGATAACTGCTTTTCATCAAGAATTTTCGAATTCCGAACATTGCAGCGAATTAAGCTTTATTTTTCAGGACCTTTCGTGCTGTGAGAGGGAACTGCTGAAAATGTTTGAAATAATGGGATTTAAAAAAAAAGTCACTGTGTCCAATAATACTTTCTTCGAATTTATAAAACTAAAATATCGCTGCATAGACTTTACGAAGTCTTTGACCTGGCTTAAATGTTGAGGAGATACAAAAATTTATCATGAAAAAAATTGCAAATCGTGGATATCTATCCGTTTAACAAAAAGTCAAGAACTTCAAGGGGTAGAGTTGCCATAATCAAAGTACAAAGGCAATTCACAATACTATGTCTGTTTCGTTAATGCATACACAAACACAACTAACATTTCTTTACTAAGCCTTTGGGTAGTTTAAAAAGTTTATCTGCCGACTCTGTAATGTTCGTTTTTAAAGAATTCTCTTCAACTGAATTGATGTTTTGCGTTTCAATTAAAAAATTTTTAAAGGTTTTTCTAATTGATGGAATTGATTATTTCTGTTTCCATTTAACATACATCCAACATCACCGTTCCTACATGGGATGAGTCTTTTTAGAGCAATAAAAGCTTGCATTTAGTGGAGAGCTGGAGCTTTTGTTGTTATGATAACATTTTTTTTTTTTTTTGGAATAACACAAAACTGTTGAAAAGAAGTCGGGCTACAATTCATGAAAGGTTCTAATGTTACAACAATTAAATTGTAGTTTTAATTTTTTTTTCTCTGTTGGAACGTTGTTTCAGGAAAATATGCTCAAGTCCGATTTATGCTGGCTGTACCTGACAATCTCAATAAGCCCACTCTATTCAAGTCCTGGTCTTGTGCCTTCTCTGCTGTGATAGCAAAAGCAAGTTTAAAGTTGATCATTCCTGGCCTTTGCTTGCATTGCTGCAAGCTTCTTGAGAAACTGTCTTAATCTATAGATGCTACTCTTCAAGACCACCACCTAAATCCTCTTAAATAGAATTCTGAAGATTGGAAGGTATACGCGCAAGTAAGAAAACCTAATTTCCACTTTTAAACTTATCATCATCAATTAAAACATCGCTGACATAAATTGTTACAAAAAAGAAATTAACAAAAAACAAAAAGGAACTAAGCCTACATTACTCAAATAAATAAAGACTCAAAATTGTTTCATTGTGTAGAATTTTGACAAGTTTTAAAGACTGAGAAATCTGAAGAGCGAAACGGTTTCATGTTAAACAAATTTTTTACAAATTTGTTATGGTAAGTTTAATTTGACAATTATTCTTTTTTTAATTAAACAACTTTTTAAATTGTCCAAACGAGCAAAAGAAAAAATATTGTTCAAAGTTCAAGTCTGTAGATTTCAAGGATCTATCGATTTTTACTTAAATCGTGTTTGTAGGCCTACCTGAAAATTTCCTTTAATTGATTTCGTTTCAATTTCATTTTTGTAATGAAAAGATACGTTAGATTAATTTTTAACAACTGTAAAATAAGTGTGCTTCATATAATGACAGAGAGATAACAGGAACGAAATTAATGTTGCAGCTACAACGTCTCTTACTGGATTTTCACAATACTAAGCACACAGGCAGTTAGGCACTAGCATCTTCGATAAGGACAGAGCAATTGAGGAAAAGCTTAACAAAGAATTCATAAACAAAATGTTTTTCGCCAAAAGAAAAGGTCGCATGATATGAATTAGCTGAGATAAAATACCAGAATCTACATGCTTTGTAAGCGTTACCCTCCCTCTTTCAACCTTAGCTTCATTAAATGATTGAAAAAATTCTATGTTTAATTTGTACATTTCATGTGATGTGCAAAGAGAAAAAAAAGAAGTATGAACAAAGAATCATTTATCTGAGGATATTCCAACTTCCACTAGATCTATTATATATGTTGCTGTCGCTGTTGCTGCTGCTGCCGCGGCTGCTTCTACTACCACTATTACTACTATTACTACTACTACTACTACTACTACTACTACTACTACTACTACTACTACTACTACTACTACTGCTGCTGCTGCTGCTGCTGCTGCTATTGCTGCTGTACTATTACTACTACCACCAAAAGTACTACTACAACTACAACTACTACTACTTCTACTACTACTACTGCTACTACTGCTACTACTGCTACTACTACTACTACTACTACTACTACTACTACTACTACTACTACTACTAGTACTACTACTACTGCTGCTGCTGCTGCTGCTGCTGCTGCTGCTATCACTATTATTACTGCTACAGCTCCAGAGGCTACTGATGATGCTAATGTTGCAACTATTAATACTACCTCTATTCTTTTATTGAAATCAGACCTTTGAGAGTATCAAGTTTTGCAAAATAAAAAAAAAAAAGAAAGAAAGATATGAACTGGTGAAATATCCAAATGTGAAATTCCTGCTTCCTTAAACAACAAGCTGCACATTAAGATAACATCTTCAGGTAAACATTTAGTTGATGCAATAATAAACCATTGCAAAAATGCAATTAATAAAAAGAGGTGCATTTTAACTAAGGCCTCAAACGTTAGAAAGGGGAGACGCTTCGAACTTTAAGACGATGTAAGGCGAAGTATAATTATGTAACAAATTATGTACTTGTAACACTAATTTATGGATGTTGTCATTTGGCCCTGCTGATCAATACTAAAGATTTCATGCGTGTTCTGTTACATCTTTAGTGTAAGTTTAGTCCTCACGTAAATTTTGAAAGTGTTGGGCTTGCACTGTGCATGACATTTTTTCTTTTTTTTTTCATTCATCCTTTTTCCCTATTTTATTTTTAAAGTCTATTTTTTCAAGGACTGTTTGGGTAACTGTTCATTATTCCGTAAGGCAATTAAAACAAGAATTAAAGTACTAAGTAGATGATGCCAATGGTCAAGTCGAAAGTCGAAATGAACAACTTACTATAAACCAACATATTTGATATAAAACTTTTACTACATGCGCCAAAAAAATTATTTGGTCTTTTCTAAACTAATTAAGGTTTACGCTGTAACAAGAAATTGGTATGGAATTATTTGTTTTTGGTGAATTCTGGGGTATGATGAAACGAATTTTGCTCTTTCACATAATTATTACAAGTTGCAATCTTGTGTCCTGATATTTTTACATCTGTAATGATTAAATGAAATAGTTCATAAATATAGTATACCGGCCAAGCTTTATGCCTAAAGAAATATGTAACTTTCAAAATAAGAAAATTACTTTTAAAACCTCATTTCTTAAAACATAACAAAAATATAGCCATTACACCGCAACGAAACTTTACTCTATCATCTTTACAACGTCTTCTTTGGATGACTTTCTTTATGCTTCGAAAACTTTGAAGACTATAAACAGTCTGAGCTTCTCAGAATATCATGACATATTCATGTTTTGTCCGCTGGTTTAGAAATTATCGGCGGCGGCTGTCCATTTGAGATATTTAATAGTGTCTTTCAACTTACTTTATCGATATGTAGAAGAAAATTTAGCATTCTTAATGTTGTTTACAAAATTAAGGCTTGCTACCATCTTCAGGCTAATTTTTCAGACAGACAAAAATTATCGATTTTGCCCGTGTAGATGACATTTACATTAATAAACACTTAGATGTAAGCAGAAAAAGGATTTGATGCGTAAGCCATTAAAAACAGTAAATAAATAACATTACTGAATCGTATTTGGGGCATATGTTTGCTAAGAATTTTACTGAAGCGCGTCCGTAACAGAGCGGAAAACTATAAAACATTCCCCATCGTGAGGAAGCGACGGGATTTCAATGCTTAGTCCTTGCAGTTTTTGCTTTCGTCGTTATTTTATTTTATTAAAAATACTTCACTTTTGATGAAAAGCACATTTTCAATGTATTATCTTGTGTCCCAACGTGTACATAGCCTAACGTTTTCGTAAAGCGTAAAAAATATGTGCAATATTAGTAAAAAAAAAAAAAAAAAAAAAATAGGGCTTATTACGATCTAAATTAACTCGCGGGTTTTAAGCTCTAGCTCTTCATTTAAGGTTGTTTTAATAAAGTCTTCCAACCTCATTCTATCGATAAGAAAAAAGAAAATTTAGCGATTTTATGGTTGTGACGGAGCTAAGGACGATCAAGGTTAAGGTTTGCCACACTTTTTCAGGATCGTTTTTAAGCCCGCAACTGCATATTTCTTTTCTTCAAATGACTTCGAAATTAAAAAAAAAGAAACACTGAAATATATTATGTAGACAAACGCTTTGATGCGTTATTCATTAAAACATAAACGAAAAACACTTAGAATAATGTAAAAGAGAGGAAAGTGTTGAAAAATTGCCCATCATTGTGAAGCGAAAGACTGCCAATGCTTATTTCTTGCACTTTTTGCTTCCGAAGTTATTTTCTTTTCATAAGTAAAGTTTGCTTATTGTAAAAATCATTTCTTATATATTTTATCATCTTCCAACGTGCCTAATACTTATCGTTTATAAAAAGGGTAGGAAAATGTGCGAAATATTAAGGGTTTTATTATAAAGAGTTTTGTTACGATCGATATTAACGCGCGGGTTTAAGCTGTGGCTGATCATATGAGATTCTTAATGGTCAACCTTACTCCTTAGATATTTACAAGAATGTTTTACTTGCTGGCATTAGATTTGAAGCTGTAGGCGATGTATTCCAAGGTTCGCAATCACACTTCTCAAGCTCTTTATCCCGTCAAAATTATTGGTTTCTTCCCTTTTCAAAGCTTGATTTGATTTGAAAAAAAGGACGAAAATTATGTGAGGTCAATGGTGTCGACGCATTTAACACGAAAACAAGTACACAAAATATGATTTTCTTGGTAGGTTTTCCACACTCTGTCTCACAGATGACAAAAAGCAATCTTAAAAAAAAAAAAAAGTATCTGCTGCTGTTTGGCAAATGATTTTCTTGGTAGGTTTTCCACACTCTGTCTCACAGATGACAAAAAGCAATCTTAAAAAAAAAAAAAGTATCTGCTGCTGTTTGGCGCAAATCGACCCAATGTTAATTGGTTACACCAATTTCGTTTCTCTTTCTTTCTCCTTGATAGGCAAAGCATTGTGTTAATCGAAAGCCATATTTCCAATGTATTATCTTGTGTTCCCACGGGTGTAGTGCCTATCATTTTCTTAAAGGGTAGGACAATGTGCGCAATATTATTGAAAAAAAAAAAAAAAGCTTTGGCACGATCGCAAATAGCTCGCGGGTTTAAGCTTTAGCTCTCCTTTTGAGGTTTTTAAATAATGTCTGTATATGTCTTTATTATTACTCTATCGATATATAAAATAAAATTTAGCATTCGCATGATTTATCAGAGCTAAAGGCTACAGATCGATAGATTGAGGTTTTGTAGACCAGAATGATCGTTCTCACCCCAGAGTGAATATTTTGAATACTAATTTTTCGTTATTCGCACACGGGGATGAGAATTCTTATATTCGCACACAAGGATGAGGCCTAGGCTTAGGCCGTACTCCTCTTTGGCCTAGGCCTACTAGGTTCTCACCGCCTGTAGGGGCTTTGGCTACCGTTCAAACAATTTTTCCATGGTTCCGCTGTTTACGCCTTTTTGCTCTCACTAGTCTTTGTTCATGATGGCGACATTGAAAAAAGGCGACACGTACCTATCCCTTTAGAAATTGTCACAACAACTGCAACACTGTTTCAACATGAAACTTTTACTTAAGTCCATCAAGTCAGATGAAAGGCTTAAAGAAAATTATACTTATCGCTACATATTTTAAAGTATATGTGTAAACAATAAGCTTAAGTTCACCAACCTGAGAGCACTATGGAATGGCCCATCCAGCGGTAAGTAGACCTAGATTTCTAGATTTAAATGCATAGAGAATCTAGTATACATCTATAGATTATCGTATCTGTTGTCCAAATTTAGATCACAAGAATGTCATCAGATACTATAGATCTAGAAAAATTAAAGATCTAGATCTAAATCTTGATAATTAGATGCAGAAAAGAAATAGAATTCAATATTTAGATCTAGACATGGGAAAAGCAGCAAAACGTTTTTGGTTCGTCTTTTTTGTTCCTACCCCTCTCGTTCTTAAGGAAAATAATTTGTACCTTACTTAAAGTATTGTACTTAAAATTGAGACTAGGATTTATGTTTTAAAAATATCTTTATTTACGCTAGTTCAGTGCTCAGGTGTTACTATATTGTCATTTAAAATGTCTAATAATATGTGATGTCTTGAAACTGCTCACAGATGGGACCAATTTCTGATGAATTGATAAATTTAATAAGAAAATAAATACAAATTCTTGCCTAACTCAGCCCTCACGCACGAAAATATGATTGTGGCGCTCTAAGCTCTTAATTGATGACCAGTCGATTCTTAAATTAAACAAGCAATAGTTCTAGAAATCTAGATGTACAATTTTACATACAGCTTGGACAGGGTGAAAACCATTCTCAATTGCTTTTATGAGAAAAAGTACTTTTTTTGCTATTGCATTATAGGCTAGTCCTTAAAACTTGTAAGACGCTAACACAAACTCATTTTATTTTTTCGTTTCATATAATATAATTTAGGCCTATTGACTTTGCTACTTAATGTGTGAGCAGTGCTAACGTCACAAATTCATCTATGGGTTTATGTCTGTGTGCTTTTTATTGTGGCTTTGCCTCCTGTTCCCGAGATTGTGACGACTAATTTTTGCTGATATTTCTAAGAATTAATGTGAACAATTAATGTATAGCGGGCCTTTTCTAAAAACCTAAACATTATTTTAAATTGCTACAAACAGTTTCAAGAACAGAAATGAAAGTTTTCTTTTCTTTTTTCTTCATATTCAGTTTATACCTAAATAAACTAATACGCCTGTTAGTTACAAATTTTAATAGCAATCAAATTTGGAAGTTAAGTTTATTTGGTTTTTAAAAGACAGACTTAGTTTGCTGGCGGGAAAAAAAATCATAAGTGAAAACTTCGCATACTGTCAAATAAAGTATTTTTTTTTTATTTCATTAGTTTGAACAATGCATTACCTAACCTTCGCTATTTCTATACACATTATACAGACATGCCTACTCTTCCGGAAATTCTGGATTTGTTCCAGAAAATTTATCTGAAAATGACCGACGTGCAGGAAATCCACATTTTCAACACATTCCGAAATTTTTATCGTCTTTGTTTAGCTGTGCCCTACATAATAAGCCTAGCCTTGATGTAGCGGCCCTTCTCAAACTTAGGGACCTAAAAGAAAATAGAAATTAAATTTAATGGTGTTGACACAGCCAAACCTCCAAAATGATCGTAAAAAGTTTCAAAAATAGAAAGTTTTTTAAAATTCATTCTATTTTCATTTAATACCTCATTTATTTTACGTCTTTTAGATACAAATCGCAATAGAATATTGGAAGTCTGTAAACTTTTTTGTTTAAAAAAAAAAGCACTTTTTTTTTACACTCCCAGTCACAACGCATGCCGCGCGCGAGGCTTGCATTTTGTTGGCTGAAGCCTATCGGTACAGTGCATGCATACATCATTCCTAAGCCTAGCCATCACTGACTGTTGAGCCACTGACGGTCGGTCGGCGGTATTATGACCTCACTTATTTGGACTAGGAATTTTTCAACAGATATTATCTTTTCGAGGAAAAAAGGGTACAAAATCGTGGTGGCAAATTTGAAATCCATCACGGCAGAATTTCAATATTATTAGAAATTAAAAATGATGGAACAATTTTTTTTCTGCTTTAAATCTGTCAACTATAAGTGAACGATTTGGTTAAATTTTATTTCTTATGGGGGATTTACACGCAAGGTAGGATATTTTGAATTTATCACCATGGAGTGCCCTTTCTTCCACAGGGCCCTTGCCCAAGTTTTTTCTTTGTGGTAGAAATATTTACATATGGCGATCTTTCTGTGGGCACATTATGCTTTTGGGTAATTTGCTGACTAGTAGCCTATTATATGCAAGCCTCATTACACACGCAAATTGCTGACTGCTTGCGAAGTATCAATCAAGATTTTCATTAGGTAAAAAAAAAAATTTTGAGCAATTTGCCATGCAGCGCGGGGAGCTAATAAATCAGGGGTAATTAGTATCATGGACTAGTTTTAATTCAGCATTTGTAATCTACTCCCAATTAAAAAAAAAGATGAAAGACATGTGAAAATGAGGGAAAAAAATGGAATTAAATAAAAAAAGAGTGAGAGGAAAAAATTAGCCAAAGACCTCCGCCTCGAGTGTGTCTGTGTGAATGTGTGTGATTGCTTTTGGGATGCAGTGCAATTTATTTCAAGCCTTGATTAGATCATACATTTAGCTGCATGATAACATATGATAGCGTAAAATGTGTTTCTACTAAGTTTTCTTGACTCGACAGAAAGGCAACAAGCCAGAGACCATCAAAACATTAAATGAATTTGATCTCATTATTGTAACCCACTTCCCAGATGTAGATGACTTTTACTTTAAAAATTGTGATTATT
>BLXT01006644.1:100783-112411 GCA_019648995.1 Plakobranchus ocellatus | reverse complement strand
GGGGGGGGGGGTAATTTTCTTTTTTTAAATACACATTAAAGTTCGTCCCAATATATATATAGACACAGTCTATGTGTGATGCACGATTAATTCTAAAAGAATTGCCTTAACAGGGACATAGTATAGCAAGCTTACTTGCGTGCGGTGTATGGCGATGAATGAGGCCTTACCGTGCTTCTGTCGCGTCCATTGACCCCGCCATGCATGACGATCATTCCCAGCGACTTCTCGAGTTGCTCAATTGTGCTCACGTTCCCCCTCGACAGGCCCATCTCCTGCTCACACACACAGTGGAAAATCAGTAAATTTAGTGTGTAGTAAAAACAACAAAATGTATGAGTATAGGGGAATCAACAAGACGTATGTCCCCTATTTGTGATGTCAGTATCAACATTCTGTAACGCTTAATCTAGGCAAAGAATAGTTCATTTCTAAATGTTTAAAAAGGTGGTTTCATGCTCTTGTTTTAAAGGAATCTCTAGCGGACAAGATATAAGGTTGTAAGGATGCAATTAAAAAAAAAACATTTTCAATGTTAATTTCCTCCGTAACAGGAGGCCGGTTCGAGTAGTTCAGTGTACTTGGTTAATATCTGGGGAAGGAATGGATAAAGTGTAAGATCAGCAAACTTATATCACCTTTTATCTATCTCCTCTCTCTCCCTCTTTCTCTCTCTTTCTGTCCCCTGCTCTTCTTTCTCTTTCGATTTATTTTTCACTCTCTAAATTTATCTGCTTTTCTCGCACTCTCCGTATTGCCCCCTTTCCCTCTACCTGCATCTTTCTCTGTCCCATTTTATCTCGTTTTTTTTATCCTCTCTGACCTACCGCACGACTCTCTCTCTCTCTCTCTCTCTCTCTCTCTCTCTCTCTCTCTCTTCGACTTCTGATGGTAAATATACTCACCTCCATCCCCAGGAAGCGCACTGTAGGATGCCCAACCAAAGATTTCAAGATACTTTCAGCCCCGGCTTCTCCTAGTGGGTTCATATTCAGCTGCAGACAGATTAGCATTGTGTTAAAACATTCAGCGCGTGATGTGATGAGAGAGAAGGGTAGAGCCAGCAACAAGGAAATTGCATTAAAGATTACGCAATAAATGACATACTTTGTATCTTTTTTAACTCTTCAGTTATTTTATTCTTTCTGACATTACTTGAAACGAGCAAACAATTGCGCTCTTTATGTCATTGCAAACTTCTCATCATAATCTTCTCGATCACCTATTAAACGAAACAGAGAAGAGAAAAAGATTTTGTCTGAAGATTTTTTTCCCACTTTGATGAGCTATCGAGGAAACAAGTTTTTATTAAAAGAAATTTCAGCCTTAGATCTAGCAGCAGCTGATGAGGGTGTTTAGATTTACTCCATATTGGTACGGTCTTTAAACACACAAAGTGATGGCTGTATAACAAAATTCGTTTTACCTACAGGTGAAGGTTTTTACAGAAGTGAGAAAAAAGAATGGAGTCTTACTATTAAAGTTTCCAGCCCTTTGTTCTTCTTCAGTCCTAGTGCAAGTTTCTGAGCTGCTTTCCAGTCGATTCGGTTGTTTCTGTGACGGACAACAAGTAACAGACAGCAAGAAAAAAAGAGAGAAATAATGTATTTTAATGATGTGCAGTTGGCTCAAAATATATAAAGAAAATGCCATGAGTAATAGACCACGTTGATTGATATAAATAGACGTAGCTAAAGAGATTTACAAAGATAGATATCTAGATGGATAAGTATAGCTAAACAGATAGCTAGCTGGCTAGCTAGCTAGCTAGCTAGATAGATAGATAGATAGATAGATAGATAGATAGATAGATAGATAAAACATAGGTCAAATAATATGCCATAAAAATCATTGAAACCAGCTATAAAACAATTTTATCACAACTTCAAAATATTCTATTTTCTCAAATAAATTGTTTTCCTCAACCCCGAATTCCCCTGTTTAAAAAAATAGGGGACGCATAAGCGCAGTCACTTGCGCGCTTGAGTTCAATGCGAGAGGCCACCCGTTCGAATCCCACTTCTTGAGTCCAGAAAGACTTAGCTACAGTAAGTGTGGCTAACCCAGCAAAGGAAAGGGAAAGGGAAAAACTGATAGTGTCGGGTGAAAAGCATCAATGAGGACCCTGGGCCCTTCACATGTATTAGACTGGCTTACAAGGAGATAAAATGTTAAAGACAATTTCAAAAATGTTTCCAATATTCATATGCACTAGATCTAAAATGTGGAAAAAGGTGCGAAAATTGTTTCGCATGCTTAGTGAGGTTCAAACAGGGTTTTAAAATGTTGTTCTGCAATGCATCGAAATTTAAAAATATTACCCGAATTAAATTCATAAATCAATTGGGCAGTCTATCAGATACAAACCAAGCCTAAATGTAGAAATCTAGATCGATAAAATTACTCTGACAGATCCAGACGTATATCACTCTAAAGATCTAGAAATTAACCCTGATGGAGCCGCAGAAAAACATGACATTCAACAGATTTGTGGCTGATTAAAATGTCTACTTGCGATATTTGTTTTGTATTCTTAATAAGGTTTAAATAGGGTTATAAAACGCCCTTTTATCAATCTGTAAAACAACTTCGGGATTTTAAGATATGCCCACATAAATTGACGCGATCAAGAGAGTTTTTTGGGGATTTAATTGACGCCTCAAAAAAAATTGTGGAGGCATTACAAGTGTGAGCTTAGCTCCATTATATTAAGATGGCGAACTGCACAGCAACGACTTACCTTGTTATCCCTTGCTCGTCGCACAGTATCTTCAAAACAATTGCTTGACGGGTTTGGGTGAGCAAATTTAATTTTTCATAGCTATTAGCCACCGTCGCTCCCATGATTTGTAAAAAGCTTGTGTTTAATGACTTAAGGGTATTTAAACGAAAAATAAGATGTGAGAAAAAGAGATGACATACGTGAGGTCAAGAACCTTCAAAGTGGTGTTTACAGGAAGGCTCTTGGCTAGTGCGGTAGCACCCTCCACACCGAACCCGTTCCAACTAAGGTCAAGGACTTCCAAGGTTCTGTTTAGCTGTAGACAGCGAGAGATAAGGACTGAACCAGAGTACATAACTAATTTTTTTTTCATGTCATACGTCTGTCGGTAACAGAGAATATGTAGTGTAACATTATTCAGTCCCACTCCCATGTTAGTCATTATTCATTCCCCAATGGTTGTCCCACGTGTATCTGTTTCAGCTACCCCTCTTTATCAAAGTAACGATCTACCGCTAGACCACCAAACTAGAAGCATAGTTTTCGGGCAGAGAGGAAATCTGATGTTGGTTTAATACCGGTTTCAGGGAAGAAACTCTTTTAGTGTCATTTGTTTTTCTCAGGTCCTTAGGTGCTTTTGCGGTACGTCTAATCAGTCACGGGTAACGTTACTCATTGCTGGCGCCTTCTCGGACCCAGCTTGTCGAAATAAATCACCACGATCTATTGAGTCGCTTTTTAGTGCCTTTGTTTGTGTCCTCCTAGGGAAACAATACTGTTTCCGCCCTAGACCCCACCTTGACTTTCTCTGAGCCTATATGTACGATGCTCATTCAATTAGTGTAGGATTCGCTCTCCAACTTTATGCCAGTTCAGATGCAGAGGTAGAGGTAGTTGTTTGAGAGAGCAGCAAGATAGATATAAAGACATGTAGCCACGACCAAAGCTCGAATAGATTGATTTTGTCAGTTTTGTAGTTTTTCTATAGTCTTTTTTTTTAAAGTAAAGTCTCGAAGCCTAAACATGTAGTTTTTTAACTCCTCGCCCGGCACGGGGAGGGGGGAACCTTAGAGTAGGGCTAGAAGTATAGGTTAGGTTAGTTACTCTTATTTCTAGAACATTAGAATTAGAGTCTACGCCACCCAGCAGGCAACAGGTGCATGTATAATCCTAGAATGCTCTTTATAATAATATAATCTAGCATGTAGTCAAATAAACTTTATAAACAGACGTGAAAGTGTTATTGCATCAACTCAGAGTACTAGATCTGTCTTGTTTGAGTGATGTAAAAGTATCAGTTAAGAAGCGTTGATTGTGCCAGGCGTCACAGTGAAGATTTTGAGCTAATAGATAAAACCCATTATACTATCCGATGACGGCCTAGTCACTGTAGTCGTGTGGCATACGGTTATGCAACAGTAGTACGTTATCAAGCCTGCTTTTGCTTTAGTTTTTGGTCTCTTTGGTTCATCAAAAATAATGGGGAACTATTGCTTTCAGCCTTTTTTTGGCGGGGAGAATGGGGAGAGGGGGATGGGGGATTCTTTTAGATTTTTGGAGGTGATTTCTGTCTTTTTTAGCTTATTCTAAACCCATTTTGTTATTGCCGGTAGTGGTGTTGCTGCAGTTGCTGTCAGTTTGGTGCTCATACCATTTCTGACTACAGAATTTTGTTGCTTGCGATATTGCGCTTTAATGGTATATATCACATCAAAGTATGGTTTTATAACTAAGGCTTATTGCATTACTCCATTCAGTGTAGACAATAATGTTTAAAATATACATTTAAAAAAAAATGTACAACATTCCTAAATCAACACAAATCGAAAGGCTGTTTCAAAACAAAAAAAAGAAAACAAAAAACAACATATCTATAACAATAAAAATGCCTGACCCTGAGAGAGCTTGCTATTGCTGCAGCGCCATCTTTGCGGAGACAGTTCCAGCTGAGGTCAAGGTCAACTAGCCCATCGTTCACACCCTGAGTAGTGTAAGAAAAAACAAATGTATATTATAGAGACCATCTAAACAATAATTGTATTTCAGAGGAAGACAAGAAAACGTACCTAGATTTAAAAAAAAAAGAATAAACTGAGCACAAGTGGTACAAAGATCACAAATATTAAATTTAATTAATGAACCTGTGACTTAAAAAAAAAGCGTTGCATTTGTTTTTATAGCCAAAACATAATCTGCAATGAACTTTACAGCAACCGTAACTTTTAAACATTATCGTAAGTTGATTGTATCCTCTGTATCATTATGTTATCTTAGGCAGCTGGTATTATTTTGAAAGACAAGAAGATGCCGTCTACTCAAACTCCAGATAATCTGACTGATGCATTCGCGGGAAATGTCGATTATTAGTTTGCGAAGGAAAATGGAGTCCACAACAATTTACATTGAACAAATGATATAATGTATAACATCGTATGTTCACAGAGATTACATTAGCAAAGACACTGTTAGGAACAGAAATGTTGGTCCGTCAGGATATATGCTGCACTGCCAGTTTTAGTGCAAAGAGGCAAACTAAAATGGTATAGCATGTTGCAAGATCATTATCGGGGCTGGTTGAGATTATCTTTCTAGAAGCAATGTAAACAGCGGAAAAAAAGACCGACCTTGGAAACGTTGAGAAAACAATGCTTGGTAAATGGCATAATATAAACAAGAGCATCGTGCCGCAGATGGTTGAGAACCTCTACTTAGAGAATAAGGTAGATGGTAAATGTACGGTAAAAACATCGTGTATGTGATAGCTTATAGGTTCTCACAATCTTTTGGGAAAGCAGAGAGTAATGAGCAAGAGAGAAAGAGCGAGCGAGCGAGCGAGAGAAAGATAGAGAAAGAGGCGAAAAGAGGGTGGGGATGGGGGGTGGAGGGAAAGAGAGACAGACAGACACAGAGGTTGGTTTAAAGAATTCAAACACGTAAATCATATGGAAAAATTGGATGATATAAGTTTCTCGTTAGCAAAAGCGAAAAAATCAAACAAGTTACAAAATTTAAATATCTAGGGTACCTGATAACATCAGATGGCAGATACACAAGTGAAATAAAGTAAAAGAATAGCCATGGCCAAAGATACATTCCAAAAATGAAACCTATACTGGCAAATAGAAACATAAGTATGACAAGCAGAATAAGAATAATTAAAACATATGTATGGTCAGTACTTTTGTATGGTAGTGAGTGTTGGACAATGAGCACAGAAATAGAAAAAAAACTAAAAGCATTAGAAATGTGGTTTATCAGTATAATGATGAGGATATCATGGACAGAAGAAAAGTCAAACGAATTAGTCCTGAAAGAGGCTAATCTTGAGCGATCACCAATTAAAACCATTAGACAGAGGCAACTACCGTTTTTAGGCCATATTTGCCGACTTAAGGGTTTAGAACACTTAGTAATCACTGGAAAGATTGAAGGCAAACGCAGTAGAGGTAGACAAAAGAATAAATTTATTGCAAATTTTAAGTCATGAGCAATAGGCAAGGGTAGCAATAACAACTTTATAATAGAGAATAGGTTTGAGTGGATGAACATGATCGCCAATGTCTGTTCAAGACAAGGTACCTGATGATGATGATGAAGTTTCTTCACGTAAATGAAAGTGCAACGCCAAATCAGATTTAAATTTTTAAAGAAAAAGAATAACTAAAAACATTTCAATTTACTTTTGCCTAAAGCTAGTGATCTGCAATATTTTTACTCGCTCAGCAAGCAATAGTACTTACTGCTGAAGCAGTAAATGTTGCTATTGTTTCTGATATGTTTATTGTTCACCCTATCTATTTTTTTTTCCTTTGTTTCATTTAGGCTTGATAAAAGTAGCCAGTTGGCCTGTTTTGGTCAAGAAGTTATATCTTGTAACCGATCCTCCTCCTTGGAATCATCAGTTAGTTTCTAATAGGACAGCCCTTATCTGGCAAGTATTCACTTTAAACGAAGAGTTGAACGCTGCAAAAAAGGCTCACGTCGACCACAGTTTTAGTCAGATTTACCTTCTTTTTTATACAATTACAGAAGTTTTGCAAAGGGGAAATGGTCTTAAAAGACTTTAATGTGGTAGAACTGATAGAATCAAAAAAGGAAAAAAAAATTGTTAAATCTACACAAGAATAGGGTTGTAAGTGACTGTATCTTGTGCTGCAAACAAGGGGAACTTACCAGGGCTCCACCAAGGTGAATTCCTCCCATTACTGAGAACTCGTTGTGACTTAGATCAAGGGAGACAAGTGACATATTGTTTTTGAATGGTTGGATGAAAGAGTAAGCGTCCCTGTCATTGAGTTGATTGCCTGCGGAAAAATGTGAATGAAATACAACATTTTTGTGATAGTGACACAAGAGTTAGAGGGTACAATAGTTATTTCAGTAGCGGCATAAGCAGAGGGAGAAGGAGGATAGAGAGGGGTGCAACATGAGGATGATTACTTATAGCTCTGGTAATGTCATGGGTAGGACGCGTTGTCATTATTTTATTATTATTAGAGCCGTCCGCTAGCAGGGTCATCTGATCTTGCAGTCTCGGCTGTTTTCCTTATCTCGGCAACGAGGGCATTCCATTTTGGTCGATCTTCTGCTATGAGGCGTAGAGTATCCAGGTCTGTCTGAGTTGTAAGTTCCAGTTTTGTGGCGACAAGTTTTTTAAGGTCGTTGTTAAGGGTTATTGGGAGAGTCGTTTGAGGTCTACCTCTTGCTCTTTTGTTGTCCGAAAAATAAAATAGCATTGCTTTATTTGCAGATTGCTTTATTTGCAGGGATGTTTCGGTCTCTCCTTAGTACGTGCCCAAAAAGTCTCCATCTTGCTTCAAGCACCTGCATAGAGAGGGGAGCCTCTCTGCACTTTTTGTATAGGGAAGCATTCGATATTATAGTAGGGTAATGTATTCCAAGTGTGTTTCTTAGTTGTTTTCGATGGAACGAGTCTAGTCTGTCTTCGTCTGTTTTGGTTAGAGCCCAAGCCCAAGGACGCGTTGTCATAGTACAAGAAATACATGTAGTGAAATAAAATTTATTTGAATATTTTTGAGAACATACAAGTAGCATTCACTTCGAGATCGACAAAGTTCGTGTATGAATGATGCAAAGTGAATCTGGATTCATTGAATCCATGCAAGGAATATACGAATGACTTTGCAATCACATAATTCATTATTACAGTTTTTTCTTTTGTTGTTGTTGTTGACGCTGTTTCTGTTGCTCTGGTTGATGTTGTTGTTTTTCTGTGAGAAAATTTGGTAGCAGTGATTTTTTAAAAAAATCAAATAAGAATCGATACATTTTTCGATTCTATTTAATTGGTCAAAGCTTAAATTAAGATTCAAAATATGACATTGCGTTTTACTTTATATTTGACTTACAAAGATAGGGGTATTGTTGATGCAATGTTTAACGAACTATGCACCAATAACACTGACCTGACAAAGATAAAACTTTTAATGTAGTATTTGACTCCAACATCTCAGCTATAGCCTCAGCACCAAGGCGTCCGATGAAGTTGTTGGACAGGTTCTTAACAAGTAAAATAGATACACAAACGCAGTTAGCATGGACTTGCTTATCTTTTCCTTCTTGATTAACTGATAAAGAGATGGATATGCTTTTTGAAACATATATTAATACCTTACAAGAAACCTCAGCTAAGTTTTGCTGCATACGATAAAGTTGTTATTGCAACCTTTGGTGATTTTCTTAAAAATTTATATTGTTTTGTATAACAAGCTCAAAGAAAAAATCTACAAATGCCTCTTCACTATGACGCTGTTAACATACACTCTTTTCCAGCCCACACAGTAGTATATGGTTTTCTCACCCTCGTTCCTACTTTACTTGTCTTTTATTATTTTGTCAATTGGTCTATTTTTACCTTTTAAAATGGCTAAAATATATCTTCTTTTATCTTTGTCGAAGGAGTGTGTATGTGTGGATATGAGTGTGGCAGAGGTGGATTCGCTTCTTTTAACCATCTATTTCTTAAAATTCCTTACTATCCATTGAGACTTTAAGCCATAACCTATCCGTAAAAAATTACAAGATTGTTGAAATCTTTTAAAGATACTGTTTAAAAGGTGACAACGTCTTGGAAATGGACTAAATTAGCAGTTTTGATGGGGAATAAATTCTATAATGCGTTGCTTTGCAAAGATAAAACATATCAGGCTTTTCGTAATGAAGAAATTGATATATCATAAACATGCTAGGTTTAAGCTTTATTGTCTTCGAGTTTTCAAAATCTTTCTTTCTACACTTTGATAAAAAAAATGTAGTTTTTTTCCTTATTTTTTCCTGGTTTAGCGATTTATAATTTTTTTTGCACCTCAATCGTTGAACTTGGAAAGCTTTGTAACTTATTTATGCACTATAGAGAAAAGAAACATACCATCAATAACAATATTAATGCAAAGCAAACTTTTGCCTAAATATCAGTCAAAATTAATGTGTCAAATGCAACTTACTAGTGATACGATAAAGTGATTTTCCTTGAGCATATTTGCGATATACGTTGTACCCGATCCTTCAATATAATTGTCGCTTAGATCCAGGTTTTCTGTGACCGTGTTGTGCTACAGAGGTGACAAAAAGAGGGCGCTTAATTTTTCTGATTGTATAAATTAGTAATAAAAAAGGAGAGAAAAGAAAAGAAAAAAAAATCCCAAAGAATGCAAGACAGTTAGGCGTATCTATGTAAAATGAGAGACAAGTTTTATTAGCCTAAAAAAGTATGCTTTGAATATTACAGGAGGTGATTGTAGCCATTACAAGCCATCAAAAAATCTGAACTGAGTAAGTGAAAGAAACCCGAGAAATCATAGACATTTTGACAAACATAAAATCGACAGATCTTTATTTCTGCAACGGCTATAGTAGGAGCGGCAGAGGTCAAGGGTTACGCAAGTGAACAAGTTTCCATTAAAGGAAGGAAAATAAGTGAAGCATTCCTGGTGTGAGAATTCGTAACAATAAACGATTTCCACAACAAATTAAGAGGTCTGAGAATAACAATACAAAAGGGTACCTGCTTATATCAATCTCATCGTTTCAAGATTTGTAACAGATTACATCAAACGATCCACATAAGAAACAGCATCAGAGAGGAACAGGCAAAACTCGTTGTTATCATTAAATCAAAGACTGTTAATTTTTATGTATTCTACCGAAAGCGTATTCGCTTTGTTTGAGTAATAAATCCCCCAACTGCGTTCATCAATGATCGAAAAAATCGTAACAACAGCTATATCTGAATCTTTACATCACATTAAATAATCTTGCTATAAAAAACAACCTTGAAGGCGAGGGCAAGAGGTTTGGTTGCTGTACCACCGAGATATCGATGTCGCATTCTCACGTTGCGCTCTCCAAGATGGCGGCACAGGTAGGACACGGGAACGAATCCTGAGAGATGAAGATCATTAGAAGTACATGAGTTAGAAACTGATGTCTGTCTGTAGTTGATATGTTCAAGTGCTGCCTGTATGTCTAAAGTACTGCAAGTCAATGTATAACACGCTAGATTATAATGTTATGATAAATCAACGTAGATGGCAGCTTTCAAAATCCATTGCGATGTTCAAAGGTTTCAACTCATTTTTATGTTGCGTATACATAATGTGAAACCTTCAGAGTGAATTTTTTTCCTGTATTCTAGCATCACTCGAAACACGTTTATTGAATTGGTCGCTTCATTAGTGCGAGCGTGTTAGGCTCATAAGTTAAGACAACCTTTGGAAGAAAACATCTTATCAGGCTAACTGTTTTAGAAAGAACTCAAAAGCCTGAGGGTAAATCTTTTTTACCTAGGTAAAGAAAGCTCAAAGCAAGAAGAAAAATACTCAAACAGAAAAAAAATATCTTCATACTTTCAGAGAAGATTTGCTTTTCAGAGAAGTAACTATGATTTTTTTCATTTGGAGAATTCTAAATAACATAAAACTTGTTTTGGAAAACCTCATAAGCTAAATTGTCTGGACTGCAAACTATTTTTACTTTAAGATTCAATGAGTAGAAAAAATCTGTCGAAAGAAAAATTAATTGGGACATGCGAAAAATTCGACGACTGAAAACATTCAAATTATCAGAGTTTGAATTAAATAGATTCCAATAAATAAGGCATCTTTTTTTTTTGCTTTTATATTGTATTGTTTTTACTGCAAATGTCCATCATTGATCTTTTTTCGTTATTTTTTTCTCTCCATTGCTCTCTAAACTGTTTCCCTTGGTTTATAATGTGTATATGTATTTTCTGTAATAATTTGGCGACGCTGGTTAGAAAAGTAGTATTAAGTTATGAATCTGCACTGCCTCTTTTTAAATTAATATTCTTCGTATTACTATTAGGCCCACATTGTTAGAATACACATGCTCTTTTTGTTGTTGTTTTATTACTGTTGTTGCTTTTTGTTGTTTTGTTGCTGTTGTTGTTGAGGTTGATGGCGCTATTGTTGTCATTGACGTTTATGATCATCTTTTTGATACTGAAATTGACATTGCCGTGGTTGTTGTTTTTGTTAGTGTGTTTCTAATTTGTCTTACCCCTTTTCTTGCATTGTTCCTCGTATTCTAATTTTCCCGTGGCGTCCACGGATATGCTGGTCATTGGGGCTGAGAAAGAGAATCAAAAGAAACTGCTGAGGTATATTCTGAGAGAAAATGAGCATAGACCTATAATAGATGTGACTGTGAGATAACATTGCATTTCATCTTCTCTCTCTCTCTCTCTCTCTCTCTCTCTCTCTCGCTCTCTATCTATCTATCTATCTATCTATCTATCTATCTATCTATCTATCTATCTATCTATCTATCTATCTATCTCCTATCTCTATCTCTCTCACCCTATTTCTTTCTCTCTCACTGCCTCTCTGAATGTTTCTCACTTTTTACCTGACTGCCCCCCCCCCCCC
>BLXT01006644.1:10202-27755 GCA_019648995.1 Plakobranchus ocellatus | reverse complement strand
TCTTCTGATAAACCACATCTCTTCTGCTTCTAGTATTCTCTCTTTTTCCTTGTTTATTGTCCAACACTCACTACTATATGAATGTACTGACAAATATATGTTTTCATACTGGTTTCCATTCTAATGTTTCTGTTTGCCAGTATTTGTTTCATTATTTGGAATGTATCAATGGCTATGGCTATTCTTTAATACATAATTGCATTATAATACTTTACTGCATTTCCATAGCATGATCTACAAATGAAATACAATTGGATGACCACATGAGTGCACTCGCACACACACACACACACACGCGCTATCACACGTTTCCATTCAGACACGCACACGTGATGTTAACTTGATAAAATAAGGATTATGTCATCGACAGTTACTGTAATTTGATGGGATTTGGCATAAAAGTTTTCTGTGTATCTCTCTAACATTATATATATATATATATATATATATATATATATATATATATATATATATATATACACCAACTTTTCTTCCACTACAATATTTCATTTTGAAAAATTGTAATGGTGCAAGTGATGTGATATTCCTCTCTTTATAATTTCTTTGAAACACACTGTGTTACTCTAAACTATCTAAAAATTATTTGCCACGATGCCTGATGTTTTTTTTGCAGCTTTTTGGTTCCTCTATTCAATTTGTCTTTGTCTTGGTTTATCATGTTCCTACCCTAGCCCGCAGTACAAAACGAGATAATAATTATTTTTACAGTCGCACTATTAATAAAAGACAGAATTCTCTTATCTTTTGAAAAGATCTTAAGAAATACGATCGCCTGTTCACTAATAAGTATTGAAGTTAGTGTTACATGTCTCGAGTAGTTTCGTTTCAAGACGTTTTACTTTGTTACAGAGAGCAAAGATAATAATGTAATAATGTCCTTTTAGTTATGGCTTTAGTTGACGGTATTGTCGTTTTGAGTATTCAACAACCTGGTTTTCAATCAGCTAAAAACGGGGATTAGTGCGAAAACTGAACTATAAGAAATGCAATATGCCGCGCTCCCTTTCAAATAATAAAATGAAACTAGAGACAAGCGCTAGAAGAAAGATTTTTTTTAGAAATAAATAAAACTAACTACAGTTTGCAATTCTATAACCTTAAAAAATTGATTCAGTTAAAATTTTATATTAGAAGCAGTGAGATGGAATTACGCTCCATTCGAAAATGTTAGGTTTGGACGGTTACTAAATAGGACAAGAAACTTAAGTGATTTAAACGTATTGTTATCCATAAATAGAGTTAGATTTCCATCAGAATGGTAAACTGTCCTTTAGTTCTAGCTATATTTAACATTGGTATTTCTTAAAGAATTTTTTCCTTTTGTATTTGGGAGGGAAATATATTACATAATCCCCTGGACAGTCTTTCACTTAAGTTTACCAAAAATTGTCTAGCATTGAAGAACTGTCAGTTTTCGATTAAGCTTAACAAAGACTCACTCTGGTCTTTATTCAAGAAAAAATATAATAGCCCGCGCTTATTTTGGTCTTAATCTTTCGGGAAAGACATGAAATAACTTTTTTTAGAAAAATGAACACGGAAAAAAAATTTAAATCTTCAGAAACTTCAACTGCAATTGTTCACTTGTTGACGATAATCATAAGACACCACTTTATTGCGTTAAATATCTTTGATCAGCATTCATTTTCAATTGTGAAATCTGTTAGCTTTTAGTGCTCCTAAATTGTGTTTATTTTTTTTCAACATATTTGATGAATTCTAGAAGTTGCAAAATAAACTCATGTGTTTTGTTTGAATTGAACCTGCTACGCCGGGACACTATTCAGACTATATCGATAATCATTATTACGTACGCTCTTTTAGACTTTCCTCAACAACGAGCACACCAGCTAGAGTCATCAATTCGCCTACTATCGTGCTTTTAAGTTTTTAAGATCAAGGCGTGGTTAGTTCAAATTATTGCTTCTGTTTTTTTTTTTCTCTCTAAACCATAATTTGTGTCTTATATCTGTAATATAATAATGATACAATACTACCTTGGAAAGCGTTACAAATTTTGAACTATCTGTTGGGAAAAGCAAGAACTTTAACAATGATTTACTATAGACTTCGATGTCAAGCTTTTATACTGCTTCCATAATCAAAAGTTTGTAATGCTTGACGTTACATATTTGTGGAAACGATAGAACGACGATCCTATACAAGTGCATTTTGGGTTACTGCAGCGTAAAATATCGACTTTTGAAATCATTAAACCAAAGCTAGTTTTGGTATGAAAATAGATCATCTCATTCAAAAGCAACTTAAAAGAATATAACATCGTTTCGTTATCATGGTAAACACTTTTTTTAGGGTATGAAGATTTCCATACATAACTCATAATACGATACTTTGATAGCGTCTAAAATATATATATATATATATATATATATATATATATATATATATATATATATATATATATATATATATATAAACGTAATGCATGGTCCGCTTAAAGAAATCTAAGTAACTCAAATGAGATTCCGTCAGCAGAGGACAACAAAATAAGACTAGTTACATACTCATTAATTTTATTTTGGCTACATGATAATATCGGACGGTAGATGCACAATTAAAATTTTAAAGCCATGGCCAAAGATACATTTCAAAAAACAATTTTTAAACGTGTACAGCCAGTACGTCTATGAGTGGGTGTGAATGTTTAAAATAAGACAAGGAAACAAACAATTTAAAAAAGCTGGGAGCAACAGACGTGTTTTTTTTTTTTTAAGAAGAAATGATGAAGATATCATGAACAAAAAAAAAGTCCAATGAACAAATTATTAGTTCGGAAAGATTTTTAACCTTGATGATTATGAATCAAAACCTTTAGATGGAGGCAAATACAAATGCTAGGATATATTTGCCAACACAAGGGTTTAGAACACTTAGCAATAACTATGAAGATTGAAGACAAACGTAATAGTAATAGACATAGAATAAGTTGCGTTGGAATTCTTAACTCGTGGGCAATAGAGGATAGCAGCTACAACAGCTTTCTAACATTAACTAAGAATAGATTTCAGAGTAGGACAATGCTCACCAATGTTTTTTTTTCAGACAGGGTACCTAAAGAAAAGGACTTTAAACCTCTTGAGTGTTGTAAAAATCACCACTACTGCAGGCAAAGTAAAATAAGTGAAGCTTTATGCAAAACGAGGCATTATGATACACCAAGAAGCACCTGCACACCCATGTTTTCCTTAATGAAATTTAAAAACCCTTTCGTCACCAGCTAGGTCTCTGAGACCCGACAAGGCCCTTTGATAAGCGATATTTCATGAAATGTCTAAACAGCTGAAATTCATAATGAACATTTTTAATAGTTATGTCAATAGACCATAGAAATAATTATATATGTCTTATTTTGAAGAATGAGACTTTGATTGCGAATGAAAAAATTGAATACCAAAATAAACGGCTGGGTCTCTCAGATCTAGTAACAAAACTAATAAATCGAACAAGAATGTTTAATTTGATTTCTTTTAGATAGTTGCAATTATGTTGTGAGTCACAGATATAGATACAAAAATGATTAGCGTAAATGGTTTCATGATAATGACAGAAAAGTTTCCATTGAGTTCAGCAACTGTTGTAATCTAGTCAGGGCAAATAAAAGATGCATGCTCTTCACAGGTGTATGCATGATTTTTTTTCCCCTTTGTGGGACAGAATAAACATTGCCTCCGCGGGATTATGGATGCTGGCGGTAGAGAGCGATTTCTCTTGCCTCACTTCTGAGATGCTGGAGATTTGGAAGGAGTTTGATTTTTTTATGGGGTTTGCATGCCTAAAGTTGAAGCTGCTTGACTTTTTTATGATAACAGGTTATTTCACAACAGCTTCAAGATTTAACCTGTATGGAAGGTTCAATGTCTTTACAGCAGCTGCCCTGCGCTTTACCTGATCAAACACCAGCTCCTTGGCAACCTGGAAGAGAAATAACTGTCGGTTGTCTTGATGGTCGAAATGGTTTGCAGGAAAGGTTGACTCCACGCTACTCTCCAGCAATTTCGGCGAGGTCTGCCATGTTAAAGAAAATAACCAATGACCGTCTTTTGTTTTCCTATTGACGTGAAAGAATGCGCCTTTTGGTCAATTGAGTCAACCCCTCCTTTTGTTTTTGTTATTGGAGAGAATGATTTCTGGCTTTCGTTACGCATGATGCTTAAAAGAACTGTGTTCTTGTTACCCTGAAAGCACACACGCGGCATTCCTTCCCCAAAGAGACATATGGATTCCATGTAGGGAAGGTCCTTGTTTTGAAATGATGGCAGAAGAAATCCTTTGATGCTTTGTGTAAGGAAGGCGGTTCATTGGCAGTTCCAGACGGTTACATGGAGGGCTTAAATAACTCATAAATCCTAGAAAATAACTCCTAGTGATTTCGGGTAATAACTCTAAATACTAGAGAATAGTTCTGGTTGACCAAGTCAAATTATAATCTTGTCAGTGTCGTAATCCTCAATTATTTATCACTGGATCTAAGAGACCCAGCCGTTTTTTTTTCTTATTATTGTTACTGGGTCTGAGAGATCCAGCCAGTTGAAAAATTATATGCCGGTATGGATAGGTTTAATATTAATTAACTTCAGCAAGAAGAAGATCAAACTAACAAATCTGACGACAAATGCAAGGAATTGAAAAGAAGAGAAACGGAAAACAAACTAGAAGAAGAATTAAATCGTGACGAAAATACCAGCCGCACTAAGAGAAAATATGGATGGGCAGGAAGAAAGACACAGAGCCATTGATGCTAAATCTGCATATCTTGCCTTCAAAGGTCATTGCAAAAAAAAAAAGGCAAAAGAAAACTAATCATTTTCAGATCCCCTCGAGGAGTAAAATAAATTGATTTATCAATCAATTCCGTTTCGCTCGGTGTCTACAATCAGCTCACCTTGCTTATAATAGAAGGCATATTGTTTTATTATGGATGAATAAACGCTAAAACATCAGTTCTTAATTTGATATTTTTAAAATTTGTTTTGCATCGACCAATATGTGAATTTTCGTCTTAGTTTTAATCGGTTAAAGTAATCTCTGCACATTCATATTTCAGTTAAAGTTTGCTATAAAAGTCAAGGCGATTGAGAATTGTGCTTGCTGTAAAGTAGAACATTGTGTGGTTTATTTCATTCATTTTCGAAATAAGTAATTACGTGTTTTATAAAACATCTTCGTTACAAATATTTCAAAATGAAATACATTTTTCATTGATCTTTTCGATTACAGTGCATATACATATTATATAATTATATATATATATATATATATATATATATATATATAATATAAAGCTGTAAAATAAAAAAATCAATCATCATTCGACTATGTAGTTGCTCGAAAGGCCCAGGAACTAGATTCACTCCTTGAATCGTAAAATTCGTTAATAAACAAATCACTTTCTAAATGGAATTTTTGGAATCATTGACAACTGTAACATATGTCAAATGAATAATGTTTAACGGAGAAAAACCAATGAATAAAACTAATTTCGCATTATTCCTCTCCATTTTTCTATTTCAATGTAATTTGCTTATTTAAGTATAAAAATTGATTTTGAAATAGGTGTGGAGAATTATGCACGTGTATGGAAAATAGTGTACGCAAAGTTGATACTTGATAAAAGTATTTTATCCATATTGTGTGCCATAAAATTAAGCTTGGAATGTTTGTTTTGACTTAAAACATTTACAATTTTTTTTATTGGAAATTTCGATTGGAAATTTCCGTTGTAAAATGTTTTATTTAAAATACTACATATTTGGCTATTTTATGATCATACTTTGATTTAAAGTATGTCAAAACAGGATAATTCTCATTATTTTTATGACTTTCCTTATACTGACACTGTGTATAAGCACATTGCCAATAAAATAAAAATAGTCAATGAGAAAATGGGCCTCCAAATTTCAAAATATCTTCCCAAAACTAACGTTTCTTGAGATAGAACAAAATAATACTGAAGAAGATATATATATATATATATAAATTTATCTTCTTATATATGTGCGCGTGTGCGTGCGTGTGTGTGTGAGAGTATTGAACCTGCAACTTTCAGTGTCAATGTACATTGCTCATTACTTAACCACCAGGTCTGCCCCGTCCCCGTCGGACAGATTGGTGACGATTAAGAAGAGATAAAAATAAATTTGACAACCAGCGCAATGATCAAATCTATGATTTAAAAAATTCCGCCACTTTCAAGATGAAAGCGTTAACCCTAACTTGAGCACCCAAATCTATAATTATCAGGACGTCTTCGGAGACGGTGAGAAAAACCGCTAAATGTAAAATTGATAGCTAAAGCATTAAAAAACATTTAGAATCAGTCCGAGAATATCAAGCTCCGGTCAAAATTTCTGAAAAGAAGCTAAAAGCTGCATGAGATTAATACCTATTACAGAAACTGTGTGATCACATCACCTTTGATAGATCTTTGTCTCGACTTTTTTTCAATACTATTACCACTCCTTGCTGCAGCCTGATTTTTTCTTATTTCATGTCATTAATTTTTGAAACTGTTGAAGCAATTGCACTACTGTGATGATGTTCGGTTTTTTGGCCCTAGTCAGACCAACGATGACAGATATCGAATTTAATAGCCCTAAAAAGTTCAGAGGGACTGGCTAAGATTCGATTGCATTTGATTCTTGCTCAGTTAGTGACTTTCAGAACTGGTTATCTCGAGATTTTCATTGAGTTTATAATTATTTCCTTTACATTACAAGACCGTCGATCCTTTTCTTATAAATAGTTAAAGACATTTTGCTTAAATTAAACACAGAATGACACTGGTGATTAAAAAAAAAAAAAAAAAAAGTAAGAAACACCAACGACAAAAAATAACCAAACCAAACAAAAAGAAGGCTTAAGAAAGTCCCAACACAAGTCAACCCACCCCGCCCTGCACCAAAGTACAGCTTATTTTATTATTATTATTATTGTTCATTATGTACTTTAATCTGTCAACTCAGGGAGATGACATGTCATGTCGTTTAATGATCAATATAATAATAAGGATAGTGATTTTAACACAGAAAAACAACAACAATAACAACAGCTATAATACCGACATTAACAACAACAACACCGACAACAACAACAGCAACAACAACAACAATGATGAAAACAAAACATATATCACAGACATAAACAAAGCATAATATACAATCTGGAATAGAAAATATAAATAGATTATAATCATAAGTCTTCATTTACAGTAAATATATCAGTGATAGGGACATCAAGGTGATCTTAGGCTTTCAGGCCCTCCGTCAGGCTTGGGCTTCGGTGTCGCGGCTCGAACCCACAACATATGGATTCCTGCAGACAACGCGGCGGATTCGCTATCTAATGTGCCACAGAAATAGGTTTGAAGTGCAGAAATAAAACTAACATAATTTATATTCTTCGTGAGATTTTATCTCTTTTGCAAATTAGATTAAATTCCAAAAAAGTTAATAAAGAAAAAAATGCCAACGATTTCAACTACTCATGCCGGAAAAATTCATCCCCTACTTTCTTTAGCGTAATTTTCTGATATAATTGAACATTTTTTACCGAAAAAAAACTGATAAAATATAAAGGGAGTTCATTGCTTTTGGAGATACTAGTCAAAATTTAATACATAGACTTGTAAAGACAATTGTAGGAATTTTGATGGGTTTTTTTTTTTTCAAATCTTACTTTCTCTGCCCCCCCCCCTCTCTCTCTCTCTCTCTCTCTCTCTCTCTCTCTCTCCCTCTCTCTCCCTCTCTCTCCCTCTCTCCCCCCCTCTCTCCCTCACTCTTTCACTATCCCACCGTTTTTCACTATCCCCTTCCTCCCTTTACTACTACTACCACTGCATATTGCAATTACAAACTCAGGCGGATAAAAAATGCAAAGACTTACTGGGACATGCATTTAGGAATGTTATTACCACCTTCTGTCATGTGGAAGCCATGGTCATAATGATGATGGTGGTGGTGGTTGCTGTGGTGGTACTGATGGTTCTGAGAATTTTGATGATCCCAAGTTTAAAGGTTCAAAACGATTTTCACCAACAGCCTGAGAAAAATTTTAGTTGGTAGTTGCTTCTTTGCTAAGATCGACGAGTGTCGTTAGTTGCAGCCATACAATGTAATTTATACTTATTTTCTTTTTATAATACTTGGATGTTCTAAGATTCAGCTTGACAGGCTGTTTGTTTGATAAAATCTGCTCACATTTTCTTAATCCCATGCCTTTGTTGACGTGTTGGCAACATTTTAGTGTCCCTGCTAGATCTTCAATTTCCTCTGGCAGTTCAGCGCTGAATTGCGTATATTCGTGTGCGAATTCATATGTATTTGAAATGATTGACGTCGAAATATGTCAAACAAAACATGAGCCACGAAGGCTGCAACATCTCCTGCAATTGGGACTTGTTTCATAGTGGTATCCATTGTATTTGACGCTGTAACATTATACAAAAGGTAAACAATCGTTGATAGGCCCTTTGGAGGGTTGAGTCAACATTCTAATACCTTTACTGACATTCTTATATATTTCTCTATTGTAAGTACGACAGGCTGTCTAGAGCAACTACCAGGCATAGAATACTTATTTCAAAAGTTTACGCTCAGAACAGGGCATAACAGGCTCCGGAAACATATGTACACCACATTTAACATTGGAGAGACACCCATCTGCCACTGTGGACAAGGGCCCAAATCAGCTAACACATCTTACAGAGTTGTCCAAACCTAGCCACCCTCAGGCACTTGTTCTGGTCCGAGCCCACCACCCTCACAGAAAAGTTGTATGGAACTACGACAGACCTGAACCAGACAGTCAAGCTCGCTGTGGCGACCGGACTACAAATGTGACGCGCCATCATCGCAAGAACGCGAAGAAGAAGAAAAAGAAGAAGAAGAAGAAGAAAAGTTTATCTTTTTGTCGTTGGGTGGGCCAGAACATACAACACATGTCATTTCCTCATTGACAAGAGGGTCTTCAGAAACTGCTGACCCAGAGACACTCTTAAATAGTCATGAGAGTTCATAATAAGCCAATGTGTGGCAACCACATCATCACAGGTATCAACTGCTGCTTTTTCTTCGTGGTCAGATAGAGAGGATAAGCCGTGTTTATTTCCGTATCCTGACTTGTGTTAAACGCATCATAGGCGGATCTAATTTCCTGATCAACTGGTACTGCATACATCAGCCATTCAAGTTGTTTATCTAAATCTAAATCAACCCCTTGCCCTTTGACTTTGAGCCTAGAGGTTGCCAGATTAGTTTATCTCTTCGGTGTTAGATTCTCATTATCAAAGTGCCAAAAATGCTAGATTTTTAGATCAACTTATAAGTCTACCACAATACTTTGTAGATTGCAAATAACACTTCATACGAGCTCGCAACATGTTAAACTAACTTCTCATAATTAGATCTAATAGCCAACTGTATAATGGTAAAAAAAAGTTGTATTATATTTTGACTTACTTGCAGTTTAGGATTGCGTCATTAGATCTTTTTCCATGTATCCCTTTTCTAAATCGCCTTGATTGTAACATGCATGGACAAGAATCACATGAAATAAAACTCATGCAGGCCTAAACAACGCCTTTGTTTAGCTGTAACTAATTTGCTTTGAGAAAACAAAGAATGAGCAACTAGTCAGTGCTCTTCTTGGCACAACGCTACGTGACACAACTGGTTAATTGGCCTTGTAATTTACAGGAATTATGCAACTGAAAGTGAAAGTGCCACGGATCTGTTAGGCTGATAACTACTTACAACAAAAGTGCTAGAAAAGTGCCAGAAAGAGCTAGATCATCTTTCAGAACTTAAAAATTGTCCTAAAATGCCAGGAAAGTGCCAGAGTGCCAGATTAAAAAATTGGGCGCCATGCGGTTCGCTGTAGTGCCGAACTTGAGGATTCTGGCACCGAAAGAGCCAGGTCTGGCAACACTGTAACCCTGTACTTGGGATGCATGAATCCTCGGTGGTGCGTGAAGCATCATACTCTTTCGCTGCCTTCCCCTCCTCACAATCTGTTGCGCAATTAGCGAGCGGATTCCTGTTATGGGTGACCCATAACTCTGATAGTGAAGATGGTCGTTTAGTTCGCAGTAAATTTTCACAAGGTGCCGCCATCTTGACTTTCACGAGAATAACAATTACTAAATGTCAATCTCCAACTTATATGGGACAAAATAGTTAAATGTGTAAATTTTTAAGGATGTGAAATAGCAGAGCTTGTTGAAGCCCCTAATTTCAGCGGAAAGCTGACAACAATGCTCAATTTTCCAAGATGAATAAATCTGGTTCTAGAGACAGACGCCAGGAATGCTTTAAAACAAACTAGGGCAAAGAAAACTATAAGGTTATAATAAAAAATCCTTTAACATCCTTATTTTTTAGCACGAAAAAAATGCGTAATACTTTCAGTGAGATGATATGAGAAGGGAAATAGAAATATTTATACTAAATATAGTATAGTATAAATATAAAAGTATAAAATTCCAGAAAGAAAATATAAGCCACAGCGATGGAAGACGAACACAAAAGTGAAGTAGGCAGCGCATGCGCGCTCTGGGATAAGCCCAATGAGTACTGATGGATCGACAGAATTTGTACTCAAAATAATACATACATGTTCTAAGGTCTAGTTGGATAGGCTGTTTGTTACATATTACCTGTTCAAGTTTTTTGTGACCTCAGCATTTTAACCTTCCAGGGGTGCCGACTGTAGGATCAAATAAAAATATCTCTGCATATTCCAGGCCAAGATTACTAAATTCAAGGTAATAACGCTTTCTAACCATACGATAGACCCCATCTATAAATATCATAAAGCGAATGTACTGGCAACATGGCCCGTGTGTTTGGTTTCTGTATGAAAAAGGGCATCAGTTTGTATTCGATGAAAGTAAATAAGACTTGGATTTTAGTGACACATCCTACTCACTTGTGCAATGATCGTCAAGGCTCTCGGAGGCATTCGGAAGAATGTGAGGGTAAGGAGAGATTGTGTGCTAGAGATTTGCTTCAGAAAAATATCAAGAACCCACTGGCCTTATACTCTTCAAAAAATACTTTTGTTGTATAAAGACCGAAAAACGAAGATCCATAAATGGAAACGATAAAGATCGATAGTTCTTAGCGAGGAAGGATGTGGGGTTAAGGAGGGTGCTGTGCGCTCAGCAATCAATTCTAGCCTGAAGTCTGTAACCCATTTGGTTGTTCCTGATTGTATTTTACGCCACCTTTGCAAGTCTGCCACGTGAAAACGTTATGAGAGCGATCATGCCGACGTGTGACACTAAAATTCTCTTAGTAAGTATACAGAAGCGTGCATTCAAATTTTTTCCCCGATTCAACGCCAAACTGCCCGCCCTTTTTACTCCTTTGAAGATCTCAGTCTTTTGGTTTCTTTTTGGCTCGGCGCTGGTGGCATGCGCGAACCAACGACGTGAAGTTCCTATAGATTTCAGGTTGAATTTGTGATCAACTGCACACCAATGTGCGGTTTTTCAGAGAGACTGCATCTCTACAAGATAGCGTTAGGTAGTCTCAGACCGAGAACGCGACAAGCCACTGTGCTATGCTCCTCAGATCCTTGAGCCCACCTTTCTCACGGTAACAGCGGCAGTAGGGTTCATCCCCAGTCTAGGTGAAAGACACAAGTTCAGTTTAATTTACCGATCGTTCTGCACATTCCATCGCAGAAAAGTGATCTCTGGGTTTCAATTCATGTTTGCTGTAACAGGCCGCTCGTGTCTCACATATGCAAATCAGGATTTCCGAAAAACAATGTGATATTGGCTTAAATTTAGGCTAAAAGAGGGATTGCGATTCCCCTAGATAATCTAATGATACGATATTATTTTAAAGGACAGCTTCACTTCTGGAGAAAGTTTGTACACGTAAATTGTGTTGCCCTATTTTTCTTTGGCGAACTTGACATTTTCAATTGTCTGATATTGCTAATCACCCAGTATGTATCAGCGATGGTTTGATTGACTGGTTAATTTTTTGGTCAGTTTTTTGTTAGTTAAGTTTTTCTCACAAGCCAATAATTTTTCCTGAATTACTAAAATGAGTTGGACCAAAAGTTCAAGACATTTTTAGTGTCTGCTTAATAAAGTATAGCTCAAAAAAGTGATGACAGATTTGCGACCCTGTCAACACTCATGAGGCCTTCGTGACTTGTTTGACCGAGTCGTGTGAAAGGTTTTTAAATTGTTTCCAAGCTTGTGTGCATCTTGATTTCGTTAAACAGCAAGACTAAACAGTACCAAGTACTGCTCTAAAACAATATGTTTGCAGATAACACATTATGCAAAACGGATTGATACCTCGAAACAGTATAGGAATAACATCAATATTGTCACAGTTTCAGATAATTCTGATTCTGGACTTTTAAATGAAAAATATTGCGAGCAGTGTAAAAACAGTCATAGGCATAAGCAACCACGTCCTTAATTTTTTTTAAAGGTTACTAAGTGAAACAATGCCAAAAATTTGATGTACAACAAAATAAGTTTCTCAGGTACGTGAGGCATCAAAATATGTTGACCTGAAGATGCACGTAAGATTTTAAGAACGGCTGAAGTATAACTCTAAAGACAGGAATTACGGAGGCAGTGGCAGCAGACTGTGATATTTGGGCGTGGTGGGGGAGATTTGCTTACCAAGGGAAATTAAGTGGTGAATTGAATAGAAATGAAATCAAAGCACATCTAGGACAGGAATATCAAGAGGCTTTCATAAAACCTGACACAATTTAGAAAGTTCAACTTAAATGCCAGATAGGAAGACCTGGTTTTAACTCAAACAAGGACGATATAACTTCAAAGCTTTGTAAAGACTTGCCTTAGAAAAAATGCCAAGACTCCACAGGCCATATTCTCTTTTGAAACTTCCTTTGATTCATAAAAACCGAAGGACCGAAAGCAATACATGAAAATGCCAACGATCAATAGCTCTTAGAAAAAAATCAAAGCGGCATCACAATATTTGCTCTGCAACAAAATCCTCAAAGATCGGAGAAGCACGAGAAAATAAAAACCCCTTTAAAAGGGAATTGTGGAAGACAACATGAAGATAAGAGACAGAAACTGGAAGGAAAGCACTGGTAAAGCTGAGATAAAGAAAAAAGTGGAACTAGCTCGCGGCTTATACCTTTCATAAGAGGTCAAGAAGTATTGGTGATGATGCTAAAGCCAACGGTGAAATCTGCACCACCGCCTCCAGTTTGTATTTTATTTATTTGCTTGTTTAATTAATCAACTTCAGTTTTAAGGTCTTACCTCGGAAAAAGCTATCCTTTATGAACGTTTTACCTTTGATCATGGTCAAATGAAAAAGCTATATTTTGTCAGTCACAGTGAAAGGTGCGATGATATACTATAAACACAAGCCCATCCAGAGAAAAAAAAAGAGCAGGGAAAGAATGTGGCATACAATGTTTGACTTTGAGGGAACTCCATCCTTGCAACGTGCGAGCGACGTTCATGCAGAGGTACCAGATATACGCTGACTCTGTCTACCGCTGTGCCAAACGTGACAAAAGGATCGGAGCAGAATGAAGCCAAGGTGAGTTTTTCAAGCACTGCATTACCAAGCCTTCTGGTAGGAAACAGGAAGCTTCAGACAATTTTCTCTAAAGAATTTCTCTTAAATGAAGTTACACTATCTGATAAATTGAAGAAACTAGAAACTAGCAAATTGGTGAGGTAAGTCCGCTTTCTGTTGATTGATTGATTAATTGAATTATCGGCTGTATAACTGATTTATTAATTGGTGGTAATATACCCAGTCCATCGTTTAGCAATGTTCTCGGTGTTTCTGTTCGCTCATTTTCATTCAACATTAGCCATTAGTTACCTACTGTGAAAAAAAAGCGGCTCAAACGTTGAACTGCTTTTAGAATCCGTATGAATGATGAAAAGCATATAGAATTAAAAAAGTAAAGTGGTTTCATGCTCGATCCAAGCAAAGGGGAATCAGGAGGTCCAGATTGTTTTCGGCATATGACATTCTCTGGTAGTTTGCCATTGCTTACCTCGCCGCCTTTACTTTCGCCCGATCTTAAGAGACTTTTCTACCCCTTTAATCTGGGTGAACACAGTAAGGCAATGAAAAGTTGACTTGACCCGGGTCTCTCTCTTGGTAACTAACCCCCCTGCCAGGTAAGCCATCGCTCCTCCCGCTCCTCCAGATATTTCCACAAACAGGGTGTTTTTGAAGTGGCCGACTGTTCGAGAGGGACTGACCTGTCGGAACAGTCTTTGTCAGTTACTTTTTAGTGTTTGCTCCTGGTGGTGCAGATCTCAGTACGATCGATAGGATTGTTGCACACTGCGCCGTTCTCTATATTTGGCAAAAAGTTTGCAAATGTGTACAAGACTCACAGCAGTTTCGTTATCGTGATCTTGAATGGTTACGTCATTATACATCTTTTGAGCAGCGAGCCATTACAATTTACATGGAATGGGTTCGTCGACCACTGAGATTAGAAACATTTTCAGACAACAACAACAGATCACAAAATGGTGAGTGAGAAAAACATGATTAAGAGTCAAGAACTGGTCGTAGATTCAATGGAACCCAAGAAAGTAATAACTGAATAAAAAACATCAGTGGCTCATATAAGAACCGAACAGCGAAACCACACAATGGGAGATGTAGGGAGGAGAGGAGAGAGAGATAGAGATGTAGGGACAGAGAGAAAAATATGAAAATAGCTTGAGAGAGAAATAAACAGTCAAACTCCTAAAGTACATGTATGTAAGAGGGAGAAAAGGATGCCAAGATAGAGCGAATAGTCAGTAAAAAAAAAAGAGGCAGGAAAAATGAAAAGCAACGACATTTCTGAATACGGCTTACCTTGAACACCACAATTTAAAAATTGCGAAAATTCAGGTAACTTGTTTCAATATACCGCATTCAGTTTGGAAAGTTTGATAGTTTCCTAAAGCCATCACTCAAAAAAATTACTGCAACTGGTGCAGTAGTTACACGGAGACCCACGTCACCCGCGTCTTCTTCCAAAAACTAAGTTGGTGTGCGTAATAAATGCATTAAGTTAAGTAGACTATAACAGAAATTACATTGCTGCTTTACGGTGTACTAAACTTAATGCAAAGATTATTCATACCACCTTGTTTGGAAGGGAATGCAAAGCTTAATTTGTGAAATGATGCTCATTGCGCTGACAGTGTGCTGCGACAAAATCTCTTGACTGAAGACTTTTATAGATAGGCAAACTGCACAGACAGAGCGACAGAATGACAGAAAATATGTGTTGGTGCACGGTTTCCCTCTGACAGCTCCAGTGGTCATGGATATACCGTGAGTGGCACCAACACAGGTAACATCTAATCAAAAGCTAAAGAGAAAAAATACTTCTTCCTAATTAGATGGCACGAGCAGAGGAAATAAAAAGAAATGTAAAAGAGAAAAAGAGACAGTCAACAAAGGAGAGGTAATGCAAAGAACAAAAAAAGAAAAGAAAATGGAAATCAAACTTAACGAAATTTCAAACGAATGGAAAGAGTAGGAAAATGAATAAAGAAGAAACTATAAACGTTGAATGACACCTTCCTTTAACTAAGCTTATACAAAATTAACTTTCAGAAATAGGGAATAAATAAATAAATGAACGATGAACATGAAAAAAAGAAGAACAAATCAACTGAAGAAGGAAAGTGCCGGAGCCGAACATGTGCTGGCAAAGACCATAGTAAAGTAATATTAGACCTTTAGCCTGATCAATAGAGTACTTTTATCATGCATAGGTTAGAGCAGGATGTTGCCATAATTTCCCGGTGCTTTAACCATCAAGATCAACAACAAATAATGACCCAAAAAAAAATATGAATGTCTCATACAAATAAAAACAACGAAAGACAAGTGTGTTTGGTCGCGAAAAAAAAACCTTTGTTCTAATCTAATCAGATCAGCCTCCCCCCCACACACTACATTATCTATCTTTCCTTCCCAAGACCAGGCGGTGGCAGGTATAACATAGCGACAGGAGGCCCTTGCAGATTTCAGAGCAAATTATTTTTTGTGACCTTGCGGCACTAACATCGCCAAGTGAATATGAAAATGCGGTAAGGGAAATGACGGGTGAATCAAAATGCTACTCATGAATCTGTACTCTAGAGGTGAAATTGAAAAAAAAAAGTATTTGTAAGAGCAAGTTGACGATGAAGACCTCGCTGTAAGATACCAACCAGAAGGCCAAGTCTAAAAAGTTGCTGGTTCACAAATTTAGAGAAATCATGCTTTTGCTTTCACTTCAGCCGTCATTCCGAGCGCCCCACCAATCATACAATAATCAAAGTTTGTTCAGCACCTCTCCGATACCTTGGCTTTGTTTACTATTTCTCTGTCAGCCCTGCATTCTGCATTGGTACCAGGTTTGTTTCTCAACATAGGTTGATAGATTGGTTGGTGGGCAAAATGTTTGGTTGCGTAGAAAATTATTTTTTTGCTTAAGTATTTGTTTTTGTTGTTCTTGTTTTTTTTTTTTTTGTTTTTTTTTGATAAGCTAGATTTTTATCCATGTGAAGTTTTTTTTTTTATTTGATTCGATCTTTATTGGGTTGGTGAATGGGTTTGGTTAGTTTTATGGTCATCTAGTAAGTACAAGTAGAAATGAATGATTGTTTATTGTCTTGCTTGCCTGGTTGGTTGGTAAGCAATTTGATTGAATGGAAGGTTTGATGTTTAACGAGTTATTGGTATGCAGGTTGGTTGGCTTCATTTCAAGGCACACCAAGCATTAAAATAGATTAGTGATTAAGGAAACCAATGCCACCTTGTCAATGCCATATTGTCCCTATTATTCTTGACATCTTGAGCTTCTGTTGAGCCTTTGATGAGACCCCACGCTCACTACAAGATTAGAAGAGTAGGACCACAGTCGCCATGCTCGAGATATCAATCTCTGAACTCTTTTGACTTTGCTCCGATGTGAGCGGGTGTTTACGGCGGATAATGCTCACTGTGCCATCCAGTTGCACCCAATATTCAGGTGATAGCAGTTCGTGCACATAACCCGCCTACTAGAGGGTGATCTTGTGTTTTTAGGCCTTTGACAAGCCAATTCGCTGGTGGCAGTCTAGGACCCGAACACATGACAGAATCTGAATCGATTTCTGGGCAAGTTTACCAGCCATTGAGTCACCAACAACTCGTATAGTTCAGTATCAGGAGTGAGTAGAAATGACATTAAAAAAGCAACTTGGAACAACTTTGAGCACAAGAATCTGTATGGGCTCCAACATTATAGCTATTGTGACGCGTTTACAGTCTTTCTTTGCTCTTTGTAACAATCCTAGCTACGTCGGTTTTAACACTTACATGAGATACGAACAGATATACTTGTAGATGATATTTGTATAATTTGAGCCGTGGGATTTTTGGACGAAATATTTTTTAGAGGAAACTGACTTTTTAACCCGTGGCAATAATTTTTGAGCTTGTTGAATCGATCAAATAGTGTTTTTTAATATTTCTTTAAAACGTTTCAAATGAAACTACA
>BLXT01006641.1:36868-48513 GCA_019648995.1 Plakobranchus ocellatus | reverse complement strand
GATGATGATGATGATGATTATGATGCTGTTGCTGCTACTGCTATCGCTACTGCTACCGCCACCACCAACACCACCGCTAATTGAGAAAGATGGCCTTATACTCATGAGACAAAATCTTTTTTCTGAACATGCAACCTCTCAATAGGTTGAGTTTTGGTCTTAACACAGGAGGGAAGCACTCATAATTATAAGTGTTTTATCTATGTCTCTACAGCATGCTAAAGTTAAATCTATCACACTAATAAAACCCTCTTCATGAATGTTAAAGATTTCATCACAGTCATCGTGATAATTCTGCCAAACCCATATTAGCCCTTAACTATATAACGTTAATCAGTTAATTCAAGCAAATTCCGCTTTTTAATTATAAAAAAATGCAAATGTTGTCTTTCGCAGGCTATAAAAGATTCTTTGTTTCCTATACTGAGCATCTCTTCGTCTATCTTCCAACGTGAGACCGACCACCCCCACAGTCTTCTGCAGTCCGTACTAGATCTGTCCTGGTAAGATCTGGGAGTTTTCTTCCGCACATTTCACTTTATGCATTTCGTTGGTCTCATCTAACTCAGGCTAAACTTGGTTTTACATCATAGCATGAGGTAAGGTAAAATTATTGAATGATTATTACCATGGTAACGGCCGTTATCTTCAACTTATGAACAAACAATCCGAGTATTTAAACTAATGTCTTCAAAACATTTAATACTTCTACTGACATGTCCTTAACTTATTATGGGAGTTTTCCAACAAATATTTTGAGAAGATCTTTTTTCGGTTGTTGCTTGTAGAGCTGGAAGTAGTTTTTTAATCAAAGCTATAATTGTAAAATGAAATAAGTGAACATGATATCGATGAAAAGTTAACCACGGTGTATAGAACAAACTTAACATTGTTTAATTTAAAGTTAAAGGAGATCTATACATAAATAGTGGACAAAAAACTTAGTGAGGAAAACAAAAGTAAAGTTGTTTCTTAGAAATATATGAATTATTCATTAGTTTTTCGGGTTTTTTTTTTAAATTCTTTCGAGGCACGACATTCTTAAGTTTCTCACAACGAATCTTAGCAAAACATTTCCAGTCATACCAGAAATTGATAACAAGTCAGAAAGACATTTTAGATTCGTTTCAAAAAAAAGGCCTAAATGTAATCGATACCGTAACCATTTACGAAACTTGATACTTGTATGTTATGTTTTTCATGTTGATTTTATTGCTGCTGTTGTTGTTCTTGTTCTTGTTCTTGTTGTGTACAATGAAAGAAGTGTATTTCTCAAAAACATGAAATCGATTCTTCTAAATATTCAACACTTAAATTTATGGGTACGGTTGCGATCTTACATATACTCCATAATGTTACACATTGGTAGGGCAGAACATAAGGTACATCAGCTTTAGCCTATATTGCAAGGTTTAAAGGATAGATAATCTTCGTACTAATATATAATTTAGTTACTCAGAACGAAACCAACACGAGCTATTTGTTAAGTTGTAAGAGTGTAGATCTTTTTCGCTAGCGTTGCTCTGAAGGAAGCTGGCTTGAGCAATATTATGAATAGTAAGCTTTTGAGGTCAAAACTGTCAAAGATTTTCCATAGTATGGAATGTCTTAAAAGTCACCATACTGCGCGTGAAAGCCATAAACAGTTACTGGGTTACAAACTATCAATTCGAAACAAACTTTACTCCAAGAAGACAGGTAGCCATGTATGTTAAACACATTTAAGCTAAAGAAATAACACTTATCTAGAAAGTTAGAAATAGTTTGCCTGAGGCAAAAACATGTTTTTCTTCTCTAATGAAAGCTATCACTAAATCTAGACAAATATCGTTCGTTTCAATTTTTTTTTAAGTTTTAAATAGCATTTTCTCGGTGCCTTCATCTCCTGCAATTAGGTGCCACTGTTGTGTGAATCAATGTTGTGTTGGATAAAAACTAGGTAGAAATTAAATCTATAACTCATCAAGTTATACTAGAACTTTTCAAAGTATCGCCTTGCAGTACTAATTGCATAATTGTCCGAAGTTGCAAACGACTGAAGATTTAAAATATGATATTTTACGAATGATTGTTTTATTGCTTTTCTTGCAGCTTCCAACATGTATCTCCGTACAGTTTTGCTGCTTCTGGGTGTTTCGACGATTGCATCAGTACAAGGTAATCTCTCAAAGTTGCCCTCTTTTGGATGGGAACAAGAAAACCTTGTTTTGAAAACTTAGATAAGGGGAGAGAAATGAGGATTTTTTTTTGTTTTGGTTTTTTTATATAGCCGGTACACAACAAGGTGATCTCAGGGTTTCAGGCCCTCCGTTAGGCCATGGCGTCGGTGGCGGGGCTCGAACCCGCGATAGAAGGTTCCCTGTAGATCTCAGAGCGGACCCATTAGCCACTGTGCCTTCGGTGCCCCAGGTACTAGGGAAGATTAGTTGAAAGAGCACATAGTGGTGAAGAACCTGGGGAAGATGGGTATCGGGCAGCTGGTGCGTTTATGTGTCTCAAACGTTGATAAGGTGAATAATTCACCCTTAAACAGATACATTCGTGCAGCTGATAATAGGATTCTGACATGCTACTGTCTGAGGTGTTTTAGTAATAAAGGGAGTAAACAGAGAATAATTTATCCCTTGATCTCACTACTGTGTATGATAAAATGTGCAATGAGCGTATAGGACAGCCTAAAGCTTTTGGAGATAAACTTCCCCGACATTATCTGAAGCCCAGCGCTAGTAGATATAACTCATGCGTGGAGCTGTCTCCCAAAATTCAGAACCTGGAGATAACGTTCTTCACAGTTCACGTATTGAAACGTGATTGAAGCCTGACACGTGAAGATAAAATGCATCCAAACCCAAGCAAGGAGCAGTGGAGCAAAGCCTAAAGCCCAGCAAGTGAAGATAAAGTCCTATGCTGTCTACGTATAGAGCAATTGTTGAAGCACAGCATCAGTAGATAAAAAGCCACCTTTGGAAGCATGGAAATAGTATGTTCTTCTTTAGACGTCCTCTCTGAAACAGACATTGATGATCATGGCCCTCCAATCCAACCTAATCTCAGTTAACCTTTCAAAGTTGTTGTTGCTACCCTTAGCAAATACCCATAACTTAAGACTTTCAATAAAAATTATTTTCTTTCTAACTCTACTGCATTACAATCTTTCCATGATTGCATAAATGCTCTAAACCCTTATGTCCGAATCTATGACCTGAAAATTGTGATTCTTTCCGTCTTATGGTTTTAGTAAGTCATTGCTCAAGATTATCTTCTTTCAGTACCAATTCATTGGACTTTTCTCCGTCTATGATATTCGCATTATTCTACTGATATATATCATATCTCTAGTACTTCTAGTTTTTTTCTGTTTCTCTGTTTATTGTCCAACACTCACTATCATAAAAAAATACTGACCATAAATATTAATTTATAAATATTAATTTCTTGCTTCTTCGATATGATAAAAGTTTCCTAAATCTGTGAAGATTTGGAGTTATGCAATGCCTTTTCTTTGTATAAAATGATGTTTGAGACCTAGATTAAGCTATAACCTAAACTAGCATACACACTCGATTCTATAGCAACCTTTATGAATGTTGAATACCTCCATGAGCACACAAGAAAAAAGTGATTATCGTATTCGCAATTTTATGTGCTTTAACTTTGAATTGATTCAGATTCACACTTGCATCAATGTTAGTTTCTTGTGCGTCCTCAGATGAACGGAAACCCATCGTTTTAAAAAAACCAACAAGTCGCCAGAAGAGAACAGACATTGTAATGTACTTCAGGCCTACTGTACTTTTAGGAATTCCATAACGAAAATGTCAACTGTCAACATCATGACAATTCTAAGGTCTGAGACGGGAAAGAAAGGAGATTATAAACCAATATCTACAGTCACCCCCAAATCTAGGGTAAGTTTTATTAGAAGTATTATTAATAAGTTTTTGATGCGAAGGCCACAATAGTGGAAATAACATTTCCAGCACACGAGTATATTTTGTCTCAATCGTAATGTCAAGCGTAACTGACTCTGGCGTGTCTCCAATGTGCAGATAGCGTGTATTGATGGGCAGGGTGGTTAGTATGTAGTTTTAAGAACGTTCAAGAAAGTTCAATCCAATTACAAACATAATTTTAACATGAGAGGCTTCTCAAAATATCTTTATGTTCCTCTAACGTTTTGATTTAAAGATTAATCAGATTATTGATAAGAAATATATAACAGTGGCAACAAGAAAGTTGATAAGAAAGTTGTTAAAATCAACAAGTTTTTTTTTTTCTTTGGTTCTAATGTTGTCCTCGTTTTTCAACAGACCTCCGGTTTGGGGTCATACTCCCAGGGCGTGTGTCCAGAGTGATTGCTCAATACAATGAGCCTGACAAAGGCTATTGCTTTTATTACAAGTGTCTTATAGAAGGTAACGACAAAAAGGGACAGTATAGATCCTATAGCATGGCAATAAAAGACAGATGCAGGACAGATAAACCCAAGACATGTTGTGCCGATTTAGCTGAAAGGCAAGCCCTGCTCTCCCAGTTAGCTTCTTAGAAGCCGCCAACAAGCTTGCTTCAATGGACAGACAGAAATATGATGTCTCGTCCGTCTGCAATGGAAAAGTTTACCTAATGACCAAAACGGAAGAGCTAGCTCTTCAACGTAAATCTCGGTATTAATGCATGTCTGAGCGCTGGCGGATATCTGGTAGAAGTTAATGATAGAAGGGAAGAAGTGTTTTTGACGAGTTTTACACGACGCACTGTAGGTACAGGTAAAATAGTTTACACTGGAGGAAACGATATAGCGATTGAGGGAACGTTCGTCACACAACACCGCGGACAGAAACCTGTGGCCAAAGACCTTATCTGGGCAAGAAACCAAGCCGACAACGCTGGTGATGGTGAAGACTGCATGACTACAAGTATGCATGGCCTCAGTGATTACAACTGCTTTCTTAGTGGCAGATATATTTGTGAGATAGGCTTGATTTAATTTGTTTAGGATCTCAGGTTTCGGTACACGTTCAGATTCGAGTCTTACATCCGCTTAATATTTTTTTTTAAGTGAGTTATTTTTCTGATCACTACAAGATTTTTTTTTTGCAAAATCATCACTGCTTTTGATGTAGTTTCAGCTGAAACTTGCCTTATAATCACAACTAATTTTTCTTAACGTATAGCAACGTTGCTGTAACTTTCTCAATTTGTTTCTATGTATTGTAACAAGAAAAAACAAGTTTTCACCTTGCGTAGGGTATTTTGCATGTAATTTCCTCAAAGTTTTTTCAAGCGCAACAATTAGAGCAGATCTTAGCAGCCTTCCATCATATTATCACATTATTTGTGTACGTAAATACCTTAAGAGGAGTGAAAACCCTGATATCATTGTCACTGAGCCTCTCGGCGTAATGAATTAAAAGCTGAAATCCTGAACTATTATTTCTTTTGTTTTATTCTCGAGTGGCGCAAATTCTCTGTTTTTATTTAACATTGATTTCTCTCTGAAAGTGTGTGCTCCTTGTTCAGCAAACTTAGCATTATCAAATTTATCACCATTGGTATCGGTCTTAAAATATTGACATGAATTTCTGTGTGTGCATTTGTGTGTATGTGTGTGTATGTGTGTGAATGTATATAAATATATATATATATATATATACACACACACATATGTGTGTGTAAGTATGTATATATATACATAAATATATATATATAATTGTTTACATAATGAAAAATCTCTCACCTCTTTATTTTAACAATCTTGACAAAAGTTGAGTATTTTTTAGTGATTATTAAGTTGCTAGCCGTACCAGCTCCCCTTCTGGGGCAGTTGTCAACACGACTTTGATAAAGCTTATTATTCTTCTATAACTTAAACACTACACAGTATCCATCTGGGTCTGAAGACTCAGATAGATATAGGCCCTTTTTTGGCTTTGACCAATCAAAATCACCGTTTCAGTTGCTTCGAGTGCCTCATTTTGGCTTCATCCTTTGGCCGCCGTTTGTCGCCTCCGTATAGCTGTCTTTTCTTTCTTATCCTACTTTTTTTTTTCAATAGCTGTTAACTAAATGTGATGAAACAATGTCAAACCTTATAGATCCTTAGGCTCCTTTTCTTCTACTAAACCGGTCGTGTCACATCATTGTTTACATGGCACAGTCGTTAACTGGCTTGGTTGGTGGTGGAAAGGTTTTGGGGTTGTATGCCCGCACCGAATTTTCTTTAAACTTCTTTTTTATTTCCATTTTAACCACTTATTATGTGTGCTTATATTACAAATTAAATAGCCATTTTTAAAACTTAAGATACTCTTAGAAACCATTAGATCCTAATTCTTTACTATATTCAATCTAGAATCTTATCTGAATCTAGGTGGATCTAAATCTAGATTATCATTAACGAATATACCAACGTTGGTTACAAAATCTTCATCAAATTTGGACCAGATCTAGAGGAAACTTTATTCATAGCACATAATGCGGGTTATAGAGGAGCTACCTAAAAATACCATCCATTACATCTAAATATTTAGATTGAGACTTAATTTTAGGTGGAACTAGATTCTAGCTCATCACAATGTTTTGGCTGCGACTAGAATCTTATCTAGTCTATCTAGTCTATTCTATAATTATTAATTAAAGAATTTAGGTGTACCAAGTTAGACCTAGATCTAGATCAAGATTACTTTTAACGTTCTCAAATTAAGCCCTCTCTGAAATGATTACGAATCTTGATTAGCTTTACTAGATCTAGGTCTACCTCTAATCTAGACATACAATGTTGGATTAGAAATCTACGAAGATAGCTGTGTACATTGTTAAAAAACAAAGTCTACAAAAATATTCCATGGAACATAGAGCTCTAGATTTAGGGACCAGAATCTGTTCCTTCATTTCGTCACAAAACAGGGATTGCTTATTTACCCGTAGATGAAAAAAAATGCGTAAACGTTTTAATGAATTTGTAATAAAAAAAAAAGGGGGAACCGAACAGTTTTGTTCCATTGCTTTTGGAGTAATCATCTGATTATTGGAAGAGACTCTCAGGCTTAGGTTAAATACAATAATCCCAGATAGTCAGCGCCTAAACATTATCACGATAGTGAACAACCTGGTGTCTTGATGCAGAAATGCTTCTTTGACAAGACGCATTGTGAACCGCTTGGCTTTGTTGCTTTGTTGTTGTTGTTGTTGTTGTTGTTGTTGCTGCTGCTGCTGCTGCTGCTACTGCTGCTGCTGCTGTTACTGTTGTTGTTTTTGTTTTTTTTTTGTTTTTTAGTTTGTTCTTGTTCTTGTTCTTGTCGCTGTTATTGTTGTTTTTGTTTTTTTTCTTGTTCTTGTTCTTGTCGCTGTTATTGTTGTTTTTGTTGTTTTTGTTTTTTTTTGTTTGTTCTTGTTCTTGTTCTTGTCGCTGTTATTGTTTTTGTTGTTTTTGTTAATTTTGTTTTTTTCTTGTTCTTGTTCTTGTCGCTGTTATTGTTGTTTTTGTTTTTTTTCTTGTTCTTGTTCTTGTCGCGGTTATTGTTGTTTTTGTTGTTTTTGTTTTTGTCGTTCAATTAATAGAAAAAAGTAGGCATTTTGAGTTTTAAAAATCTGCTTAGAATTTGAAATAAAAGTGTATGTTTCATTTGTTTTTTAAAAAATCTTTCGGTTTTGAAAAGCGACCGTGAAATTTATGAAATGAATAAACTGGATTTTTTAGGTTGAAGCTTCTATGCATAAACACGATGTTCTAGAGAATCTTCAGCCTTGTTCTCATAATATAATTATTGATGCAACTTTTTTATTGCAGCCCATCAATGTTTGCAACGAATTGACTTGTATGAAAAATATATCTCAAATCCAGTGAAGGTACAGAAATGCAGCAACGAAACAATCTTGCTGTGTTTAATAGTGCTTTATTGCCTCGCATTCCGACCAAAAACAAATATCATACATGCAAACTATGAACACATCCATAGTCTTCATGAACAAAATCATGAACAATATTTTGACAACTTAAGATACTACAAAACAATACAGGAAATCGATTGGTCAAAAAAAGAAACAAGTACGATCTGTCTGCCGACCTGCAAAACAAAGCAGATTGTGTTAATAAAATCTATAAAGCTGACTGTTACAGGCGAGCCACACACACAAAAAAAATATGAATTTCTGGTGAGGAAATGCCAAGATGGGTATAAAATTTAAGAGATGGGAGGTAAGGATAAAGATAAAATAAGAGATAAAAGCATTTACTCCTCGTGTTGGTTTGGAATAACCTGATATTTAGACACAGCGCCATTTTGGTACATTTTGGCCCCTGTATTGTATTTCAAAACATTTCTTTACAGGATTTTTACATGGTTTTTTTTTTCTTCTTGTCTCATATCACGAAAACAATTTTTTTTAATGTAATATCTTGCCAGTAAAATTGGGATATCATAACTTGAGATCAGAATTAATCAAACTTTCTCATTTATAGGTCGCCTTTAAAAATCTGTTTCAAAGAATATGTGAAGTCAAATAATGCAGTATATACACTTAAATATTAGACCCATAGGCTTTCTGAAAGAAAATGCTATTAACTATCAGAGCAAGGAGAATGCAAGCTAAATAATAATGAATGTGAGATATTGATTTTGTTAACCATCACTACAAATGTAAGGTCCGTTCACCAGGGGGTATAAAATTATACACTGTGTTATTCGACTTTGTGTTCTTAAGCTCAAACTGGTGATTATGTTCTTTCTCTGAATGTATTCAAGCTCCTTAACCTCTGGATCATCTTCAAGATCTTGAGATCTATTCGCTTCCTTGTATATTTATCCCATTGTAAAAGTAGAAAATCGATGCTTTTCAAGTTAATGGATCAATCAGACTATTGTTTTATTCTAATATTTTAGGTGTTTTAAATTGTGGAGATTTTACCGTCTCATTGAGCCACTCTAATAGTTTAGCTGTAGTATCTAGGCGGGCACACAAACGGAGAGATCTTTCTCCAGAAGAGAAGGCTCTAGAATGCCCAGGTTGTTGATGTACACGAAGCCGACGTCGGTGAGCTGCCCGTGGAACTCAAAACGGGAGATAAATCTCCAATAGTACGGGGTGTCTTCGATTGGGGTCACGGCCATCAGCCACTTGATACTTCCGGGTCGGTCGGTGAGGTACATGTCATGGCCGTCAATGTTTCCATAGAGGACAGCATCGTCAGGGATGCACTGGTGGAACAGCTCCAGGACTTCAGGGTCGATATCCTTGTACACGCAGTCCTGGTCCTTTTCTTTGTGGTAGGTCCTCTGGGCGTTCAGATCCACTAGGGTCCATGGTTCCCCGAAGATGTCGTTCCCTGGGGAGAAGTAGAGCTTGCCATTGGTGTAATCGTTGATAGAGTAGGAATGTGTCTCAGAGATGGTCAGGAACCCGACGGTTGTAGATTGGGGCGGGTAGCAAATCTGGCTACACAGCACCAAAGGGGCGAGGGCGACAAAGATGGCGCAGAGGGACACCTTCATTTTGGATCTGGTTACTGAAACCGGAAGAAGCAATTTTTAGGTCAAAAGCGAAATGAGCAACTGAAATAAAAATGAAAACATTTTATTGGATATTAGATGACTGTTTTCCCAACTTGCAACTGGTAGATGGCTCTATTACATTTAGACATGCTATGCTCTGTGTGTAGCTTCAAAACCTGAGATATTACAAAGATAAATATGTTAGTCGGTTAAGCTATAATAAAATAAAACAAAAATTTTAAAATAGCTTCAAAATCTTACGCAGCAAGCACTGGGATCAATATGGTGTAAAATAAGCTTTATTTTTTAAAATTACTAGAGAACGTCCAATCATTTATACAAGATAATTACAATTGCGATTTACATCAAAGATATAGATAGATAGATAGATAGATAGATAGATAGATAGATAGATAGATAGATAGATAGATAGATAGATAGATAGATAGATAGAAATAGCACTCCTGTGTCAGCATAGAAATAACTAATATATAGGTAAAGACGAACTTGTTTTCATAGATAGATAGACTGTCATATTTAGAAAAAATATAAGAAGAGAATAACAAGATCAACAAAAATTAAACTAACTCGGGCTGGTTTGATCTTGTTATTTGAATTAAAAAAAAAAAGAACATCAAAACATTTTTGATTAAATTGACTAATACGTTTCTCAAAAATAAGTTTAAAGTTCATTGAACATTTTACAGATGAAATTAAGTAGTTGTTCTCGTTACCCTACTGACATCCATGTAAAGTAGTGGCAAGAAAGAAAAAATATGAGATAAAAAAAAGTTTCAAAAACCATAGCAATCCCAGAAAGCCGGTAATGCCTGGAACTTACATGTGATGGAAGGTTGGACAGAGAAAACACGCCGAGTACACAACTGTCCAGGGTTTTTATAGCCAGCTCGCCATCAAACTAAGATATGTCCATTTAATGGTCAGATATTGAATGCAATCAATTTGCATGAGTTTAACTTTTCACTGACATCACCTGCTAGGGAAATACAAAAATACTGAATTCAAAATGAGCAGGGAAAAAAACTATCCTTCTTGTATTTCGAGTGAAACATGGCTACAGTTACAAATGTTTGTGTGTAGAGCCAAATGTTAACTATCCACATTAAAATAAGTGATTATATTGAGCGCAGTCAGCAAACTTTTTTTCCCCATCGATCTAAGAAAAAAACCGATCTTTGGGTAACGCAAAGCTTGTATGACTTTTTAATATATTCTTCATTTTATGAATCGAAAAAAAATGAGACACAATTTATAAACGCTGATTTCGGTTTTTCATAATTACGGAAGAACGGCCACGCAAAAATTGAGTTCAATAGTTTGACAGACAGATGAATAGCTAGCTAGATAGATAGATAGATAAATATATATATATATATATATATATATAGATTGATAGATAGATAGCTAGATATGGGTGGAGAGAAACGCAGAGAGACTGCGAGAGAAAGAGAGAGAGAAATGATTACAAATGCAAATTGAGGTCAAATAAGAAAGTTTTGCAAGGGATTCATGCCGAAACAAATCTATTGCGTCACAGAAAAAAAAAGCTTTACAATTAATAAAAAAAAATATCCCAAAGATTCTTTAAAACGTTGAGAGAGTAATAAAAGTTTTTGTTCAGCTGAGTGGAAAGTATATTTTCCTATAAACTCCGAGATCTAAAGCTCAGTAAGAGTATTACTTTTGCATGGAATGTGTTACATCATGGCTGTGACAACTAGCGACTCTGTTACTGATGTAGCAGTCACTTTAGAATCTGTCGCCACTACAAAAACAAAACTCAGTTTCGAGCTTCTACGTTCAATACAGGCTTTGTTCTGAAATATCACCAGGATGTCAAAGATTTGATTTTTTTTTTTTTTTTTTTTTTGGGGGGGGGGGGTTGGTTTTTGTGTGTGTGTGTGTGTGTGTAAGAACAAAGAATTCGGAGATGCAGACAAGAGCGATTACTCTTGATGTAACTTTAACCGCAGACCAATAGGTTGCCTTTTTAAATGCTCTTTACTTTTTTTTGGGGTGTTGCAAAAGTCATTAAAAGTCAATAATTCATCTTTGAGCCCAGCTCTTGGTTTTTTTTTTTCTTTTTCTTTTTCATTTATTTCTGAGGTTTTTTTTTGTTTTTGTTTTTTTTTT
>BLXT01006630.1:2275821-2286479 GCA_019648995.1 Plakobranchus ocellatus | reverse complement strand
GATAGTCCAGAGAAAAGATAAGGAGAAAGCGAGACATAACAAGAGGGGAGTGCCAGCATAGATAGAGAAGGAGGATGGAAAAAGAAAAAGAAAGAGAGAGAGAGAGAGAGTGAAATAACAAGAGAAGAATACAGGCATAGATGGAGAAAGAACACGGAGAGAGATAGAAGGGGAAATAGGGAAAAGGGGGCGACATTCAAAACCAGAGAAAGAAACGAGTGGAAAAGATTGTGAAGGAAGTGAGAGACAGGGACAAGGAAAGCGAGAAAAAAGGGAACAGGCAGAGAAAAAAAAAAGAAATGAAGAGAGCGAGATAGCAAGAGAGGAATGTAAAGGGGGAGACAGAGAATGAAGAAAAAGAGAGAAAAAAGAAAGAGAGCGAGAGAGAAAGAGAGAGAAGAGAGAGGAAAGCATAGATAGGCTACTGTGAAAACAGACAGAGGAGGTATGAAATAGACAGAACAGATAGAGTGGGCCAGATAGAGAGAACAAGAGACAGATAAAGACACATAGAAACACAATGAGAGAGTGAGACATATAGAGAAGAAGAGGCAGAGAGAGAGACAGAGAGAGAGAGAGAATGGCAAAGTGAGACAGAGAGGGTGAGGAAAACAAAGAGAAGAAAATTAGAGGCAGGAAATGGCGCATCTCAAGATGAGCGAGGAGACTGGACTCCAGCCCTGAAGTAAGTAATTGATCGCTATTCACTCTCCTATTCAATCAAGGCAAATCCCTGGACACCCAGGCTGACCAGCCAGGGCTCTATCTGGTTGCTTGAGGTTTTTTTTCTGGCGAAAGAAAAAGGAACAGAGAGCTGTTAGCACAGAGGTCTCCGTCCTTTTGATATTGCGTCGATGTAGGACTAGCCAAACGGTTTGTGTAGAGGGGGAGAGTAGGGGAAATTGTGGACAATGTAATAGAACCCGATTACGCTGGAGTGAGTGAGCTTATTTTTCTAAGGGATTTGAAGTAAAGATGAGAGGTTCATATTTCAGGAGGAGAGAGAGAAAAAGGAGAGGAAGGAAAAGAAGAAGAAGAAGAAGAAGAAGAAGAAGAAGAAGAAGAAGAAGAAGAAGAAGAAGAAGAAGAAGAAGAAGAAGAAGAATAGATAGATAGATAGATAGATAGATAGATAGATAGATAGATAGATAGATAGATAGATAGATAGATAGATAGATAGATAGACTGGTAGATAGAGAAAAAGAGAGAGAGAGAAAGAGAGAGAGAAAGAGAGAGAGAGGTGTAATCAGTTAGCTAAACAGACAAACCATTAGCCCGGACACACAAAGAAAGATAGATAGGTAGACATACAGAAAACAGACAAACAGATAGACAAACAGGCAAATAGACCATCAGAAATAGAGAAAGAATAGACACCCTTGGCCGAATATATCGCAAAGTCAAGCTGAAAAAAAAAATTTTTTTAATTTGGGAGGTTGCAGAATTTTTTTTTTTTTTTGCATCAGGATATCGATCTAATAGAATTTCTTTCACCGCCTATTTCTCCAGTACGGCTATGGCAAAACACTTTAATGGAGAAATATCTTTATTATCAGACAAGTAGGTCTGGAATCGAACTTACGCTATGAAAACTCGTGACTTCCTTCTCTTACGAAGAGACCAAGCGGCTTAAACGACTGACGGTTTATTTTTTGGTTTTTGTTCATAGCCAGTCCACGAAAAGGTGATATCAGGCTTTCAGGCCCTCTGCCAGGCCAGGATAGCAGTGGCGGGGTTCGAACCCTCGACAGAAGGGTCCTCGTAGATCTCGTGAATTATATATTGAAATACTGATATCTTTTTTGTATGTTGCGGTGCGGCAAGAAGTACACAGCGGTATTGCTTGAACAAAATTCTTAAAGCAGTTTCTCAAAGATAGGCCTCAGATAGACAACGGAGTAAGGCATTTGATGAGACCACATCCGCACACATAGATTATCAAATGTTTTGTGTTTGTCTTTTAGTACGTTCATTTCGAGGTCTTCTCTGACAGAGGACGACGTAGTATTGAAATAGCCACTGACAACAAGCGTGCTCGAACCCGCAACAGACAAGTGTATACAGATTCCCAGGCAAATTTCCTAAGCCACTGCGCCATCGAGGCCTTCCAGGCGTGGATGAAACTTGCAAGAAATTTCTTTTCTTTTCTTTTCTTTTTTTAAATTGAGCTATCAGGGGAAGAAGCAAGACATCCGGCTGGTGATGAAAAGATAAATTAACAAGAAATCTTAATAAGGTTTTTTTAAGTTAAAGGAGAGATGGGAGGTGGGGGTGAGAGGAAAAGAGAGAGAGAGGGAGAGAGAGAGAGAAAGAGAGAGAGAAGGAGGGAGTGGGGGGAAAGAGGGATAGAGAGAAAAAAAGAGAGAGAGAGAAAGAGAAAGGGGGTGGGAGGGAAAGAGAGAGAGGGGGGAGTAGGGAAAGAGAGAGAGAGAGAAAGGAGGAGGAGGTGGAAGAGAAAGAGACAGACAGAGACAGAGAGAGAGAAAGAGAGGGAGGGAGGGGGTGGGAGGGAAAGACAGAGAGAGAGAGAAAGAGAGAGGAAGAGAGGGAGGGAGGGGTGGGAGGGAAAGACAGAGAGAGAGAGAGAAAGAAAGAGAGAGAGGAAGGGAGTGGAAGGCAAAGACAGAGAGAGAAAGGGGGGTGGTAGAGAAAGAGAGAGAGAAAGAGAATGAGAGAGAGAGAGAGAAAGAGAGAGAGAGACTAGCCTCGTAATTCAAGTTGTTGTAAAAAATGCGTTGATTAACAGAGCTTTTGCTCTAAAGTTATTTTATCACTTTGATTACAGTTGTAATTTCCTGGCCGGATTTCTTTCCCAGTCTTTAATTTTCTTCCAATCCCAATCCCGTGGCTTCCGTCCAAATTACGCTTAAGGGGCTATAGAGAGGTTTGCTTTTTGTGCATCTAGTCTGTCCACAATGAGGAGATCTCAGGCTTTTTGGCCTTTTTCAGGTCAGGGCATCAATGGCAGGCTCGAATCTAAACCTGCAACAGAGGATGGTCACTGGAGATCTCAGGGCGGGTACACTATCCATGGAGCCACCGACGTACCGACCTTTAAGGGAGACCAAATTCATATCTAGATATTAGGTTTCTAGGCATCTTGGGGAAGATTTTAAAAAGATGGGTATTCTGAATTTTTTTTCTAAATTGTGATGCTTCATTCTATATTATCTTCGAAGAGAACGCTTATCAGAATATTAGAAACAAGAGTGAAAATTGTCAAAAGCTTATGTATATCAAAAGGGTAGTAAAAGTAGAGATAATAGACGCTTACGGTCGTAAGAGTCCATCATATTTGGTAATAGTGCCTTGGTAGAGCTGCACTGGACAATCATCTAAAGGTTCTGGTTCATTTTCCAATGTGATTCGATCGTATGCTATGCCATTCGATGAGGTAATGTATTCACACCTCATTATCGTTATGATAATACTTATCAGGTAATGAATCTACACCTCATAATGATTATGATAATACTCATGAGTCAATGAATTCACACCTCATTATGATTATGATAATACTCATGAGGCAATGAATTCACACCTCATAATGATTATGATAATACTCATGAGGCAATGAATTCACACCTCATAATGATTATGATTATACTCATGAGGCAATGAATTCATACCTCATAATGATTATGATAATACTCATGAGGCAATGAATTCACACCTCATAATGATTATGATAATACTCATGAGGCAATGAATTCACACCTCATAGTGATTATGATAATACTCATGTGTCAATGAATTCACACCTCATAATGATTATGATAATACTCATGAGGCAATGAATTCACACCTCATTATGATTATGACAATACTTATGAGGCAATTAATTCACACCTCATAATGATTATGATAATACTCATCGGACACAAGTTTTAATCAAGCAAGGACTACTTTATTTTTTAAAGACTACTTATACAAATTCACAGTTAACGTTATAATATTATTATACCGTTAACTGTGAATTTGTATAAGTTATGTGTGATTATCTAAGGAACCTATTTTTAAAAATTCGAATATTGAGTAGACATCCTTAGATGTTTTGTATAAAGTAGAAGTAAAATGAGTTTGATGCTTGTTCCAAGCGTCGAGGTACCAGGATTGGAGATTCTGATTGTTCTTGGCTAACCATTCTGAGGTAGTTTACCATTACTTTCCACGACGCGGTGACTTTCGCTGGGTTTTTTAAAATAGACCTAGAGACCCATTTATCGACACAAACTAGCGATGTAAAACTGTCTTCTTGGCCGGGACTGGCATTCGAACCTCAGACCTCTCAAGTGGTAGCCAACAGCCTTATCAGATGAGCCACTGCTCTTTCCTTTATGTAACTCACCTTATTCTCATCTATTTTATTATTTTCAATCTCTACGATGATTTTTTTTTTTTTTTTAATCATTTCATTTCCTCATAAGACCATCTCAATTCCATTATTATCTAACGCATAAAAGTTGACAAACGATGACAAGGGCAAGACAGATTTGGCGGCGAGAAAGCCATTAAAAATTGGCAGGGAGAAAATTAAAAGCAAATAAAGGTTGGGAGGAAAATATCATAAGAGCAGATAGCGTTTCATGGTTTAAGAGATTGGAAAAACTCACGACATAAAGCAAAGAATAGACTTTTCCTTCACCAGCAATTTTAAATAGAGGGGAATGAAATTTTTTTTTGTTTTTTTTTTTTTTTTTGCGGGGCGACCTAAGAGTGCATTTCTATTTCTTTGCTTTTTTACAGCGTCGATTTGATTGCTGTTTGAAAAGCCAGTCCACGTGAAGATGATCTCAGGTTTTCAGGCCCTCCGTCAGGCCAGGGCGCTAATGGCGGGACTCGAACCAGAGACAGAATACCCTGCAGGTATCAGTACGGGTTCGCTACCAGTGTGCCAATAATGCTCCGATAAAAGAGGAGGAAGAAAAAATTAATAAGGAAAAATAGTACAACAAAATAAGAGCGACCTAAATATGTGGGTTTTTTTTTTTTTTTTTTTGGTTTTTTTTTTTTTGTGTTTTTTTTTTTTTAATAAAGAAAAAAAAAGAGAAGCAAATGTTGAATATTTAAGCTTTTCTTATTAAAGATAAAATTAAAAAATCTTACTCCAGAAAATTTTGCTTAAAAAGGACGTTAGAATCTAAACAGAAAGCAATTAAAATCAATTTAGCCACGATTTAGAAAAACAAAAAAAAAAACCGGGGTTGTTGAGGCAAATATTTCGGTGAAAAGAAATCAAATCGTCCAAAACCTAGAGCTAGCTAAAGTTTGCATTAAAACTGAAGGGACAAGTTATAACTTGATGTACGATAGAAACTGAGAAAGATAGATAGAAAATAGGATAGACAGACAGATCAGATAATTAGTTAGATAGAAAGAGAGAGAGAGAGAGAGAGAGAGAGAGAGAGAGAGAGAGAGAGAGACAGGACGAATGCATAGATAGATAGATAGATAGATAGATAGATAGATAGATAGATAGATAGATAGATAGATAGATAGATAGATAGATAGATAGGCTACTTATGCATAATAATCATAACGAACCTCACTACAATCAATATCGCCTACATAGATTTGATAGTGATCATAATGATAAAACCACACAGATCAAGTTTTTCATTTGCTCTTATATCTATAGTTGATCTTCGAACCCTAGATAGAAAGCTCCTTGCAGGTTATATAGCAAGATCGCTATGTTCTGCACCAGCGACGCCTAGTAATCTATGAATATCAATTTATTAAAGTTTTTTCTGAAAACTTTTATGAATAATGCCATGACATTTAATCAACATTAATACTATTATTTTTTTACATTTAATTAGCAAAGTTAACAACAATAACAACAACAACAATAACAACAACAACAACAATAACAATAACAACAACAACAACAACAGCAGCAGCAGCAGCAGCAGCAGCAGCAACAAAAGCATCAAAAGCAACAATCTTTTACTAAAACATCATTGACAACAACAACAACAACAACAACAACAACAACAGCAACAACAACAACAACAACAACAACAATAGTGATATTTAAAATAAAATCTAGTAATTAGAAAAGCATTCCAAGAGGAGATAATTATCCTTAGCAACGATATCAACAACGGAAGCAGCTGCAACAAAGCAAGACTAGCATCTTGAATGCATCAGCAAAAAATTAGTAACTTTCTTCTACAGAAATGTAGGGTAAGTTTTTGGGTTTTTTTTTTAAACTCTGCCATCTTAAGAAATAAGAAGTTTATGGGCAAACTTTTTTTTTTCTTTTTTGTCTCGCCCATTAATTTGTTAATCTGTGCGTTAGTCTTATAATCTAGACTGTTCAATGTTTTGAACATACTCTTGGTTTTTGTATATAGCCAATCCACAACAAGGTGATCTCAGGCTTTTAGGCCCTCCTTCAGGCCAGGGCGTCGATGGCCGAGCTCGAACCCGCGACAGAAGGGTCCCTGCAGATCTCAGGGCGGACTCGCTAACCACTGAGCCACCGACGCCCCTGAAAATATCCTACACCCAAGCTTTTTGGGCCCCTTTCCAAATGGCGACTATAACATGGTGCCATCCATCAAATTTGGATCCGCGATGGACAATACCTTCAGAGTTTTAAAGCGAGTGTGCGAGTTTCTGCGCCACTTAATATTTCTTTTCGAAGGTACTATTTTCCCGAACACTGGGGAAAATAGATCCAGTCATTATTTTCCCGAACGCAATGGCACTTCTTACTTTAATGGGACTGGTGCTTCTAGATCTAACTTCATCTGCTGAATAGAAATACGAGTATGCCGGTGTTACTGAACTTTCTCTCTCTCTCTCTCTCTCTCTCTCTCTCTCTCTCTCTCTCTCTCTCTCTCTCGCTTTTTCTTTATAAAATAAAGCGTTCGGCAAAATAAGGTCCGAGCGTTCGGGAAAATAATGTCGGCCATTTCTTTTTGTCCATTGTCTAAGCAACATCGAAAATAAGTTTCAAACAAAGAAGATCCACAGATGTTTTTGTTTTCATCCGTTTTGAATTTTTATTATTTTCTCTCGTGTTCTATTTTTTCGTCTGCTTTCACCTGAACTAATTTGCCCGCTATTTTCAGAACCACAAACTCCGGAAATTTCCGATCTGAATACTTTGCTTGTGGTTCAACATAATTATCTCATAGAGCAGCCGACAACAAATTTGCTGTCCTTCCTGAGAAGGAACCATTAGGGTTATTAAGTCGTTACAATGGTGGACAAAAATTGTTTCAATGTTTAGGGCTAAAACGGCCTTAAAATGTTAAAAAGAGAAAAAAAACGGTTCGAAAAATGAAAAAGTGAAGAAGAATACAGCTAGAAAAATTCTAAGAAATAATGGGGCATGGGTGTCCTGGTTGTTTCTTATAATGTTCTTGTTGTCATCGTTGATGTTATTCCCTGTGGATACTGTTAATGATATTGTTGATGCCTAATATTGTTCTCAGTAGGAATTATTTGAAGAATTGATGATAAATGAATTAATAAGGCCTAATATTATTCTCAGTGTTTAATGTTGAAAAATTATTGATAAATGAATTATTGATGCTTAAAATTGTACTCAGTAATTTTTTTTTTTTTTTTTTGGTAAGATTCAATGATTAACGATTTTTTTATCAATTATTTCACAGTAAAAGTAAAGTGGGTGTCACGCTTAGACCAAGCATCGGGGAACCAGTAGTAGGGTCCTGATTGTTCCAGGCATGCGGCATTATGAGGTAGTTTGCCATTGCTTTCCTTGCCGCCTTTACTTTCACCGGTCTTAAGAGACCTTGCTATCCATTTAGCGCTGGGTGGACACAGAGAAGCATTGAAAAACTGACTTGGCCGGGACTGGGATTCGAAATCCGGACCTCTGACTTGGTAGCCGACTACCCTACCAGATGAGCTACCGCTCCTTTACTATTTTTATTTCACTGTAAAACTTAAAATAAATCTTAGATTGGGTTAAAAAGAAGAAAAAAAAAGATCATTCCATCCATGCGCAACAGTGTTTCATCTGAGATAACATTTCTATTATTTCTCGTCATTTTTTAATATTTGCCTTAAAAAGAAAAAAAAACCAGAGTATTTCTTTTTCATTGGCTGTGAACGCTTTTTTCTTCTAACGTCTAAAACTGTCTTGCTGGCGGCTGTATTGTTATAATATAGGTAAATTTTAAACCTTAATTCGTTTGTCTTAAACCAAAATTTGTGATTGATCTTTGATTTGTTCAAAAAAAACTTCAAACATGGTTTCTGTAACAGCTCCTAGCTTACGTTCGAGAATTCAAATACATAGTTTGGTTTGGTTTTTGTATATAGCCAGTCCACAACATGGTGATCTCAGGCTTTCAGACCCTCTGTCAGGCCGGGGTGTCAGTAGCGGGGTTCGAACCCGAAGAATGATCCCCTGCAGATCTCAGACTCACTAGCTACTGTGTCACTGATGCCCCTTTAAATAGATGGAATAATTTTAGCAATGATATGTTTTGTCGATCTGAGTTTATTTATTGATGATAGATAACCTACTTCTTTCTGGGTAATAACAAGCTTTTGCTCACTTAAGTTAGGTTTGGTGCTGAGAGTGGTTGGATTTGAACCCGTCGCAGAGGATCTTAAGAATCCTAAAATTTTAAAACGTTTTCACTAACTACATGGCCACCATTGACATTCTCAATGCTAAGTTTGACATCATATAAATCGAAAAAATTTCATCGTCTTATTTTTTGTTTTCCTTTTTCTTTTTTTTTTTTAAAGAAGTGTGGAGAAAAAATTTTTTTATATATGTATATAATAATTATTTTGCTCTGAGAAAGATTTCAAAATGTTTTTGTTTTTTTTTTTAATGTAAATTCCTAACAAGAAAACAAGAAACGAAACTTAATCCTTTCTTAAATTGTTCATATAAGACACGAAGTTTCACAAACCCAAACTTTAATACCGCACCGGTGGGTTCAGAATGAAAACGTCTTTTTTCTGTGCGTGCCTCAACGCTTTTCCGATTATGAATAGTCGTCGAGATTTCTGCTTGTCAGAGGTTGATTTCAATGCTGTCAGTCTAGATCTAGTCACTGGTTCCTGAAATAGGATTGTCTGAGATAGTTTTTAGTTCAGTTCTCTGTCTCTCTCTCTCTTTCTCTCTCTCTCTCTCTCTCTCTCTCTCTCTTCTTCTTCTTCTTCTTCTTCTATCTATCTGTCTATCTATATATATATCTAGCTAGCTAGCTAGCTATCTATCTAGCTATCTGTCACTCTCTCTTTCTTTCTCTTTCTCTCTTTCTCTCTGCCTTTCCCTTTCTCATTTTACTCTCTCTCACTTTCTCTTTCTTTTTCTTTCACTTTCTCTCTCCCTCTCTCTCTCTATCTTTCTCTCTCTCTATCAATCTATCTCTCTTTCTCTCACTATATACCTCTCTCTTTCTCTTCCCTTTCTCTCCCTCTCTCTCCTCCTATTTATCTCTCTTTCTCTCTCCTCTCTGTCTATCTCTCTCTTTCTCTTTTCCTATCTATATCTCTTTTTTTCTCTCTTTCTCTCTTTCTCTCTCTCTCTCTCTCTCTCTCTCTCTCTCTTTCTCTATTTCCCCCCAAGCTGGTCTCAGGCAACTGGTTCCTGTCGCATGGAATGTCAAACTGTCATCAATCAAACCGTTTTTAGTAGATTAGTTTAGCTTTTTTATTGGGTTTTTTCTTTTAGCAAACAAAAAATAACCCAGAAATGTGGAAGTTCATAATCGTGATAAAAAAAGAATAATAAAATTACTAGATAGAGAGATCAAAGTCTAGAATAATTCTTCACCAAATAGATGTTATTTAAAGATACAACTAATATATAAAGTGAGCAACCAAAATTAGATATGTCGGCGTGGTATTTAAAAACTACTTCCGTGATTCCTTTTTTCATCGATAAAAATGATAAATAAAACGAGTCTATCTTATTTGAATTTTTTTTTCTTTTTTTTGGTCCCAGAGCGTGAACAAATATCAGCATTGCAGAGGAAACATTTGGAGAGAGAAGAAGAGAATGTGAAAGAGAAAAAAACCAGTTAGAGATCGTTAAGTCGAGAGCCTATCAATCATCTGTGCATTTATAACGAACCAAAGTCTCTTTTTTTATCTTTTTATTGCCATGGTACACTTACGAAAACTTATTATTTATATATATGTATATATATATATATACATATATATATATACACACGAATATATATATATATGTATGTATATATATATATATATATATATATATATATATATATAAACACATATATAAATATGTCATAGTGAAAATATTAGAGAAAATTCCAGGTTCGCAAAAGTGAATAGCAGGAGAAGTAAAAAACGTATACAAATACGGCACTCCCAGAAAACAGATAAATAAGTTTAAGGATCTAGAAGATGCAATGGTGGTTGAAGGCAAGGAAGTAAACCGTATACTCTGTGTTGTTTCATTTGTTTTTATAAGTTTGAGTTGGTGGTTGTTTTCTTTTACAATATTTAAAAATGAATAGAAAAAACTTACGCTGATAGCCAAGATTTCAACATTGGTAGGAACAGACGACGGAGGCTCGGGCACGAGTCTAAAAGTCTGAGAACACCTTGTTGTGAACCGGCTATCCACATACACCAAACTCAAATCAGTGTACAATAGTCATGAATGTGGTATTTAAAATGATTGG
>BLXT01006630.1:2251365-2262819 GCA_019648995.1 Plakobranchus ocellatus | reverse complement strand
ATCCAAAAATGTCCTTTCTTTCTCTCCACTATTGACTACTTCTTCTTGTTCCCTCCGCCCATCCCACGCTTTTTCCTTATTTATTCATCACTTTTACTTTCTCGTCATTTCATTTGTGACATTTCAGTTCAGTGACAAATCTGACATGTGTTTCAGAAACATTCATCATTGAAGAACGCATGACATAAAACAAGTCATAGCAAATAACACTTAGAGATTGTGTTTGCTAATCTGTCTGCATACAGAATATTCAATTTCTAGAACCTTTAAACTTTATTTCTTTTTTTGCTTTTGTTTCTTTTTTTTTTTTTTGTCAGATTAACTACCCAGAATCTTACGTTTTCATCACAAGTTCGTGTTGTAACACAATCTACTTTCTTCAATACGAGCAGCTCAGAGTCCCTCATCAGCCATATTAAGTCTTCTGATAGCTTTAGCGTCCACGGCGACGTTTTAAATCCACATGTCGCGGGTTCATATCTCGATCGTGTGTTTTTTGTGATAAAGGTTGCGTCTTATTGGTGACCTTCTATGACCTGATGACGGCAGACTTGTTGACATCGAGAATGTGAGACAGAAAACAAAAATCGCAATCGACTGAGCTCAACACGCATAGGACAAATGCGTCCCAGCCAACAACGTAAAACACACGCTGTATCCATCATCTGATTGCACTACACGCATAGGACAACCGCGTCCCAGCCAACAACGTAAAACACACGCTGTATCCATCATCTGATTGCACTACACGCATAGGACAAATGCGTCCCGGTTAACAACTTAAAACACACGCTGTATCCATGATCTGATTGCACTACACGCATAGGACAACCGCGTCCCAGTCAACAACGTTAAACACACGCTGTATCCATCATCTGATTGCACTACACGCATAGAACAACCGCGTCCCAGTTAACAACTTAAAACACACGCTGTATCCATCATCTGATTGCACTACACGCATAGGACAACCGCGTCCCAGTCAACAACTTAAAACACACGCTGTATCCATCATCTGATTGCACTACACGCATGTCTCTCACTAATTGATAAACTACAGTGGACATCCACCACAGTGGCCTGGTTGTGTCCCTGGACTTTCACCTGTAGCTAGAATTGTACATTGCTTGGAACCAGGCAACTTCGGTGACCGATGACCTCATTAATTTTGTATCATGCCGCAGGTCTTAATCGTGTCCATCTTTCTTCATAACCGCCTTCAAAATTATTTGATTTTTTTTTTTCGACTGACATGTCTGTTTTTAGTTTCTAAAACATTTCATTTTCTTCGGGCAAATAAAATTTTCAAACAATTTTATTTAAATAATATTTCTTCTTTTGATTGACTTCAGTGCTAAATCAATGAATTTGTTACTGTCTTTCTGCTACGTATAATTCGAAGGGAACACAGAACTTGGGGACAATGTATCATTTTAATGCCACGTACAACCAAAATACATTACGACTTGTTATTATCATTTCACTTGTCGTAAGAGATTACACAGACCTGTAATTTTCCATTGTATTTTTTTGGGCACAGCAATTACATGAACTGTTTTCTATTTTTTTTCATTTTTTTAAAACAATTATTGCATAAGCCAACCAATAGTTCTGACTCTTACTGTAAAAAAAAACACGTCTTATTTAAGAAATGTGAGCCAAATGTCGTGACTTTCCTCAAGAGACTGTTCGCTAGCATTTTGAAAATTTACCTACGTACCGCGGGTTGTGGCCTTAAACGATAGTTACAATCGTAGTGATTGTAATCTGTATATTGCGCAAAAACTTTCCGCAGAGTTGCATGCTACATCATTTTACAAAGTCTCTCGTGACATTAACATGATTAATAATAAATGGGTCCCATGCTAAGTCCAAGCATCGGGGAACCAGGAGTAGGGTCCTGATTGTTCTTGGCATATGACATCCTGATGTAGTTTGCCATTGCTTCCCTCACCGCCTTTATTTTGCCGCATCTGAAGAGAGCTCGCTGCCCATTTAGTACCGTGTAGAAAATGGCGAGCACTGAAAGATTGTTTTGGCACGGGCTTGGATTTGATCTCGGACCTCTCAAGTAGTATCTAATTGCCGTACCAGCTGAGCCACCGCCACTACCATCACCTTGACAAAAAGACCTCAGAATTTAACTGATTTCATTATCAATGATTGGTTGCACGCTGTTTCAACATTTTGATATTGATGCACCGAAACTTGAGAAAGAGGAGTCGGTGGCTCAGTGACGAGATTATCAGCTATGAGATCTACAGGGGCTGAAGTTCGAACCCACTACCCAAGCCATGGCTTAGAGAACGCCTAAAAGGTGGATACCAATATGTAGTGGACAGACTCAATCCACAAACAGCCAATCGAAACGAATGCATAAAAAAATCGATTTCTTATTTCTTCCTTAAATCTTCTGACAATTTCCCGCCGTGCCTACAACATCAAACACTAATGCCTGACCGGGGATTCCCGCTGCCCAGTTGATCTGGTTTAATAGGATTTTAGCTCCAGGGCTTGTGATTAGAGCAAATAGGAACGTGTGAAGATCTCTTCTAGAAGCCACCAAGGGGATCAAGCGCCATATCATTGCTCTCAGAAGCTGGATGCTTTAGGGGGGACAGAAGGGTGAGGACCCGACAACAAGTCAGGACAGCACAGAGTATCGGTACAGTATGCGGCCTCTCACTGCCTTAAACCTTGTCGGTGCTGAATGTATTAGCTTAGCAAGTTTCCTTGGTGAATATTAAATATCCTTGAGCGTCTTAGGTTTAGTGGGCTGGTCTGGGTGAAGGTTGTTATTGTACGCGATTCTGCTTAGAGCGCGCAGGGTCAGGAACCTACGGCTTGCAAAGCTGGGCTGTAGCTATTTTGATGGCTGCATGCATCGGGCTCGCAGGCAAATCTCTTCATTATAAAACACTACAAAACCATCAGTCAAAATCACGCAACACCAGTAGTCCCATTCATGGAAAGAAATACTCAATATCATTTATTGATTAGCAGCAGCAAAACAATGTTATGAAAAAGAATTCAGTGACTAATTATATATTAAAAGTATTAAAATTACATCTAAAATGCACCCATTTATTTGAATGTTTAGGTCTAAACATAATTATTGCATAGCTCTCACAGAATTACATTTTGAAATGAGGTGTTCGTGGTTCTCACTCAGCCAAAAAAGTTTTCCGACCCCTGGCGTAGAGGATCAAAGATATTAATTATTTGGTAGCAGGGTGGTGAAAGATATTTATATGCTAGACTTGATAGCATACTAAAGGTTAGAATGATGTTATACTTTTACAGATTTTAATTTACAGAAGAGTTAAAGCAAATAAGCCTCAAATAGAAATAAACTGCAGTAAAAAGCTGCAAAATTCGCGAAAGATTAAACAAAATTTAAAACAATCTCGAAGAGAATTGAACTGCCACCACCAATTATAGAGGGTGGGATTGAATGGTCAATATGTGTTTTCAACCCAATCTATAGTCATTGCAACATTTCACTTCAAACATTATTAGGAAGAAAAGAAAAAAAAGATACCAATGAGTCGCATCATTCTTTTCTTCTTAAGTAGACTCTCTCTCTCTCTCTCTCTCTCTCTCTCTCTCTCTCTCTCTCTCTCTCTCTTTCTCTCTCTCTCTTTCACACACCCACACACACACTCTCTCTCTCACACTCTCTCTCTCTCACGGTGATGTCAGTGGCACAGTGGCTTGTGAGTCCGCCCTGAGATCTGCAGGGACCCTTCTGTCGCGGGTTCGAGCCCTCGCCATCGGCACCCCGGCCTGACGGAGGGCCTGAGATCACCTTGTTGGGGACTGGCTCTATATAATAACCTCAACCCTTCTTATATAGATACTAGATTTGTTTGATATAAAGTGAAAAAAAAAGTTAATCATTTTTCAGCACCTATCAAAATACATAGGCCGGGCGGACAAGCTAGAGATCTAGGGCGGTACAAATAGTTCTAAGCAGTGTGGTGGGCTCCTCTTAGGCCTTAGATTAAAAAAGAAAAAAGACGTTTTGGAGTTTTGAAATGATTTAAAAGATCGGGAATATTTTATAGTAAGCTTATTTAAGCGAATTAATTTAGTCGCTTTGATAGAAAATCGACAGGATTTGGACTGGAACTAGATCTAGATTAGCTTCTCTAAATCCTTTGTTATCCGCCCTTAAAAAATAGACTTTGGTTTTTTCGACCTATCTCAAATATGTTTTGCTCAGAAATGTGTAGATTTTAGTTGTTTGTTGTTTTTTTTTTAAAGAGCTACTTGAATTTCAAAGACGTACCAGGGAGATTGGAAATCACCTGGAACGAGAGGCAGGCGTAATCTTGTAAATTTAGTTAACACTTAAAATTACACTGAAAATAGAAGAACGATTTAAATGTTTATTTTCCACTAGATCTTAAATCAACGATCTTTCTCTACGCCATCGTTGTTTGATAAACTGTTATTATTGGTCAATAACTGCGCATGCTCAGAACTCTGATTGGTCGAAACAGATCCTTGACCCCAAGTCACGTGAGATGTGAAAGAAAGCTTATTGGTGCGTATTTTGTCATCAAACAGGACATAGTCACTATGGCTTCTATATAGAGATTTTATATTAGATTTAAGGTCTAGACTATTAATGTTGTCTAGAAGGAGCGGTATGTACGACAGCAGTTATACCTCCAGTTTGCGTCCTACATTAGGTCTCACACTTGTATCGCTAATATTGTAGTTTTCATGTCAGAGAATCTGTTTTTTCTAGGGGGATGGTGAGTAGTTGTCTTTATTTTATTTTTTCTTATTTTCATGTTTATTATTTTAATTATTTTTACGTCGTATTTTGCGTTTTCATTGGGTGAATAATGTATCCTACTGAGATATTGCCTCGTTGCTGGACCAGTACTTACTTGTGCTATTCAGAACTGGGAGGATATAACGCAGCCATGGCGAAGTCTCTATTGTATGAACCTTGCTCTTAGTTTTATAGACAGTTTAAGGGGCTCTAGGATGCTAGGTTTTTCAGAGATTGTACTCACACAAAAACTAGGAAGGAGTTGCTAATGCAAAGATCAGTTCGTTTTGGTCTGCTCTTCTGCTCTTCAAAAAGTCGTGGGGAGCGATGGTGGTAAATTGGATAGGGAACCCGCCCTGAGATCTGCAGAGTATCTTCTGACGCAGGGTTCGGACCCCACCACCAGTGTCTTGACCTGACGAGTCTGCGATCACCTTGTTGTTGCAGACTGCCTGTACAAAGCAAACAAACTAGGGAAAAGTTTACTTCATTTCCAGTTAATAGCAAATCAACGGGAAAAAAAAACCCAAACGTATTCATGTATGTTTGCAATATTTTGGGAATGTTCTCTCCTCACTTTCAGATGATAAAGAGCGAATTACTCCATGGAGTTTAAGTCTTTTAAATCAATTAGCACTGCAGAATTTAGGATGACAGGAAAGCTACACAAAAATTTGTATTTAATAAAAACAAAAATTGAAAAAAGCAATAGAACTCAGCGGACTCTTATTTGTCTGTTGTTCTTTCGGGAAGAACCAATATTGATTCGATTACTACTAATGATCAAACACATTTTTTTTCATCGATTTTCGACTCACTCCGATTTTGAGGGAAGTTTCGTGGCTATTGGCAGGGTTGTTTCTCACTAAGCTAAATAGCCGCATTGATCTAATTCCCATCTAATTCCCATCTAATTCTCAACGTCATTTCCATCGCTAGCGGTGTTTTTTTTTTTTTTTGTTTTTTGTTTTTTTTTGTGGTTACTCTCAATTGGATCGAAATCACCCGGGTGTATTGATTACGTAGGTCCGATCTTTAGTAGTTTTTTTTCCCCGCCTCTATAAATGTTTACGATATTGACTTTCTGTTCTAATGAAAAGATGCCCGTGTTAGCTCAGCGCTAACGGCGAGTGTTTAACATTATTAGCGCTGTACTTAACCTTTCCAGTTGAGACTATTTAGATCTACACTCGCTTGATTGATTTTGATGATTTTAAGATATGAGTATTTAAACAACTGGTAATTTATTTACACGAGTTTGTTGTGTTTAAATTCAACGAAAATAATATGAAATGCCTTGGTTAGCGTTGTGATTAGGTGTGATTACTCAAGGATTAAATCTCATGTTACTATTGATCAGAAAAAAAATGAGAGAAAAAAATCAAAGAGAGGGGGAAAGAGTGAAAGTGTTGTTAGAGAGAGAGAGAGAGAGAGAGAGAGAGAGAGAGAGAGAGACAGACAGAGAGACAGAGAGTAAACCTTTGAAAGAGAGGCGGATAAACGAACAGAGAGAATGAAAGGGGTGAAAGTTTTCGACAGAGACAGAAAAATGCTGAAAAGAAGAAAAAAAATATACATATATATATATATATATATATATATAAGAGAACCAGTGAGAGAGCCAGATAAGCAGACAGGCAAATAGACAAACAGATATACAAGACAAAAGAAAGAGTTTAGATGAAAACATTCACAGTTAAAAACTCGACGCTAAAGCAGGCAGAGAGCTGTCTATAACTACATTAGCATTGCTTGTCTGAGTTTGAGTTTTGACACGTATTATTATGTCTCATCCACAACAAAACGCTCTCAGGCTTTCAGGCCCTCGTCCACCCAGGACGTCGCTACGAACATGTGCTCGAACTGACGATAGAGAGATCCCTGCAGATCTTAGGGCGGATTCACTATCCAATAAATCACCTAAGCTCTATGTTTTAATTGAGAAAGTTAATCAGAGCGAATTAAGACAGTCTAAATAAAAAAAAAATAGCGAAAGTAAGTTTGACACGAATTGTGGAGCAACAAAAAAAAAAAAAACCCTGAAATCTATTAACTTTAGAATTCCGTAACAGGAGTTTTAAAAAAAGACGGAACAATTCCTACAACACAGACTTGGCTATGTTTGAAGTTGTTTTGTCTGCATTTTCTCCTCTCAAGCGTTTATTCCATGTCTGTTTAATAGGATACAATCAACATGCTTGTTGATGTCTGTTTAATAGGATACAATCAACATGCTTGTTGATGTCTGTTTAATAGGATACAATCAACATGCTTGTTGAAAATCAAACAAGGGTTTTGTCAAACATTCTTGTTTTTTTTTGTTTTTTTTTTCCCCACAAACGATCGTTGAACGTTTGAAGATAAAGATAGCTACCATTGTGTCAATAGTTCTTTGGGAAAGTTAAAGTGATTATAAAATCAAAGCAGGAACATTTGTTTCTTTGTTAAATAATGTTGTCGCTAAGATTTTGTTGTTATTGTTGTTGTTGTTGTTGTTGTTGTTGTTGTTGTTGTTGTTGTTGTTGTTGTTGTTGTTGTTGCAGTTGTAGGCGCGTCAGATGCCAACATTATTTAAATCGGTATTGAATAGAATGTCGGTCATAGCTTGTTTTGTTTCCAATCTTTGTTGTCGTGGCTTTTTTTTTTTCTTTTAAGTCATGTGATTCTGATCTTATTTGCTATAATTATCTGACGTACAATGTTGAAAGACGTTGTGAAAAACATCCAACAAAACAACGGCCAATATGTCTGTCTATAGAAACATATCTGTCTGGACATTTACACTCCCAAAAGCACAATATTATCACAATATTTTGTACAAAATTATGGTTTTATTTTGATAAAATTAAATAGGGGATGATGTCGTGATCAATCAATATTATTTTGTTGTTGCTGTAAATTATAAGACATGAGGAAGGAAGGAAAGAACACAGAAAAAGGAAAAAGGGGGGGGGGGAGATGGAGAGATAGGCAGGCAGAAAGACAACAAACAGGCAGTGAATAGAGAAAAAAAAAGACATCATGGAAAAAAAGGAGGGAAAAAATTGACATCAAAAGAATTGTTTTTAAGCAGAGCCGAAAAATTCATTGCCAGAAACGAAGTGAAGACAGAAAAATAATATTTGTAGAGAACATTAGAGTCACATTATTTCAACTTTATGAGAAAAACTTTTGTTTGAAAAACGAGTCTAAACTTTGTTTGTCGTTTCAAGATAAAGTCAAATGCACATAAGTATAATATGTCACTATTTATGGCATCATTTCAGCACTTCTTTTTAGCGAAAATTTAGCGTCAAAGTCTTATCAAACTGGAGATAAGCTAAAACGTGTAATGCCTATACAAATTTTTTGTCGGGCGTCAATAAAATCCACAAAAATGTAGATATGTTACTAAAGATCATGCCATTTTAAGTGGGCACATTTTAAAGTCCCGAACTTGTTTTACAGATTTACAAAACGACATTTTATATCCCTAATCAAATCTTATTAAGCTGGCGAAACAAAATATGCAGGTAAACATTTTAATAACAATCATGTTCCGGAACTTTGTACGCTGCAAGTCAAAGCTAAAGGGAAAAAAACAGCATTAAATATTTGGTGCGCAACTTTCGTTTTCTTGAGAATATCTTTAAGTGAAATTATAAAAAATCAGCAATGGGTTTGGCTAATAAAAATAATAATGATAAAATATCGGCCTGTCAGCAACATATAGAAACTTTATCTTTCACATGAAAATCGACATTTTTCTCAATCCTATTATCAATCGGTGGAGTCCCAAGCACTGAGCAAAAAATGCGTAGGTATGCGTGTCATGTCACTTTTCGATAAAAGACTGTCTTAGACTTAAATGGCCCCGTTTTAAAATCGGATGCCGGTGTCAGATTTAAATCTGCTACAGAAAGATCACTGGTGATTACAGGGTAAGGTCTCTAACCTCTGCGCCACGAGAGCTATTGAGCGATAAAAGAGACGCATTGATTCCTTGAATCAAATTATGATTTAATTTTACAATTTAAAAAAAAATCTCAGTAAACAGAAAAATCACAAATAACCTGAAAAATGCAAAACAAAATCAATTTTGATCAAAGAAATCGCTCGTAACTTGGTGATCTCAAACACTTTGGCCCACTTTGGGGCGGCGATATACAGTATTAACGTGGTATGGGTTGTGCGTATTATTTTTTATTAATTTTTATCGTCTTGCACAGGCTCTACATTCGTATTATATTGTTCTTGCTGAGTAGATCTTGTTTCATTGACAAATGTAGAGCCCCTAACGGAGCTTAATGATACAACATTCCGCGCAATTCATGTCTTTATTAATCATTATTTGCCAAGTCAAAGTGGACCACAAATCTTGTGATCCTCGAATTGCGAACTGCCTTGTATGAAAGGCCAATATAAAAAAAAATGCAAATAAGGCTGTTAAAATGCAGATCTGCTGAATGGTTTTCCAATTGCGGGTTTTTGAGGGCAGATCGCTGGAAGGTGTTGGATTATTGATCCCAACCTCGCTGTGAAAATCCTCATATCGTGTAGAAGCTGTGAGGGTTTTTAGATTTTTTTTTTTTTTACAAAGTTTAGACAAACCAACATGCTCTGCCCATTTAGAGCAACTGCAACGCCGCACTCTTCGGGAAGATTTGAGATTATTACACACGCGGTATTCCATAGAAATAACTACGGAATGAAGGTTTTTAGTGAATTTCAATACAATTTTCAAAATTTCCTTGAACTCCTAATTTCTTGCAAATAATTTTGTTCAAAAACAAAGATATCTTTTTTTAAATTTTGGAGGGAAAAAATGTACTCCGTCAATTATACTACTGGATAATGGCAGCTGAGCTTTGGTTGGTCAGCTATTTTCCAGCGATGAATTTGCATATCATTAAAATGGTTCATCTGTATACAAGTTGGCTAGCAGTCTAGCTTTCATAGATTTACTTTTCTTGTGTGCATATTCGGAAGTCTTGCCCACTCTTCCTCCTATGTCTCTTCTGAGGTAGGCATTTGACAAAAGAACATATCGGTATAGCTTGGAAAAACCAAAATCTATTTTTAAAGGTGATTTATAAAACTTATCTGGATCTAGTTCCAGTGTAAATTCCACGGTTTGGTTTTTTCATACAAAGAGCAAATCCAATTTAAATGATCTCGCCATTAGCTATTCCCCATCTATTAAATACTCTCGAAAGTCCATAAAAGTATTATAAATCTAATTTCTGAAGATGAGCACGCCATGCTGCCTAAAACTGTTTGTACCGCCCTAAATCTCTAGCTTGTCCACCCTTCCTTAGTGTTTCGCTGTAGGGTCTATAAATAGATTTGGTTTTTTTTTCATTTTATCTCGAACATTTCATATCATGCGTGTGAGCCAAGTATGACAATCAGAGACAGGTTCTATTGGACAATTTTCCACTTGCAGCCTTTTTTTTTAAATTGTATTGACTCAAATAGTGAATAAAACAACATTCTATCTAACATATCTTTAACAATGTTGAACAAGATATTTGCTTTTGTTTTGTTTTTGCTTTTTTTTTCTCTCCATAAAAGAGCAAACATTAATGTTAGCTACAGCTATCATAATCCAATACGTGCTGTATGTGATTTGCGACTTATTTTACTCAGATCATTTCACATGTTTTTGCAAAAACCAAACAGATATGGATTGAAGCATCCTGGCTACGACTAAAATTATAGTCTTTTTCTATAAGATATAAAGACTGCTTGCCAACGCTTGGATGACTCGGCATTTATTTACCTTATTTCATTTCTTTCTCTTCTGTTAAAGATAGTAAAGTAAAGTAAGTTTCGTACTTCGTACAAGCATCGGAGAACCAGGAGTAGGGTCCTGATTGTTCTTGGCATACGGCATTTGAGATAGTTTGCCATTGCTTTCCTCGTCGCCTTTACTTTCGCCGGGTCTTAAGAGACTTAGCTACCCATTTGGTGCTGGGTAGACATAGGGAAACAATGAAAAACTATCTTGGCCCAGACAGGGATTCGAGCCTCGAACCTTTCAATTGATTGCCGACTGCCCTACCAGATAAACCACCGCTACTCCTTTTCTCTTCTATGAAGCTGAAATTTTCTTAAGAAGCATTTAAACTTCTCTCGCATTTTTTTTCAAAATCTCTGACATGTTTCCTGACGTTATAAGAAGAAAGATGTGTCGGTGTCATAAGCCTTTTTTTTTTCACAAATCAACTGAAGTGTAAACTACACCGAGAATTGTACGAAAAAGAGAAAAGTTTTGGTCTTTGGTGGCACAAGGGCTGACGCACTTGCCCTCAGATTTTTTTGCAAGTTCGAGCCTCAATCTGTCAAAAATACATTTGCTTGTCGAATACCTGAAAGCCTGAGATTAGGTTAGATTTTTGTTTTTGTGTGAAGCAAGTCCACAACAAAGGGATTTTAGGCTACATGGCCAAGGCGCTGATGGCAGGGCTCGATCCCACGACAGAAGGATTCTTGAGGACAAGTTCGCTAATCACTGTCCCACGGAAGCGCTGTGTCTATCTTGAAATGTGCACAAGATACCAAATGTGAATGCTATCGAACATAGCGCTTAGTATGTAGCAACCAGTAAATAGCACTATCAATTCCACCTTCCCCTCCCCCTTATCCCCCCGTCCCCTTCCTCCAAACCCCAACCTTAACCTCCACTC
>BLXT01006630.1:2136826-2147403 GCA_019648995.1 Plakobranchus ocellatus | reverse complement strand
ATTTTCTCCATGCACACACAATACATAGATAGATACTTGAATTGAGATCGTGGATGCAGTTGTTTTGAGAGGAGTCTGAATAAAGCCATCACATGAGGAGCGAAATAATTTGTTGATTTTATGCAAGAATATAATGAAAAAACAAGATACGACCGCGAAACAGGGATTGACTTAATGCAAAAAAAGTCTCCTTAATAGAGTTGACTCAAAGTGCAATCCATTGAATCACTTGTAAAGTTCTATTCTTAGGTTTGACAGAGACTAAGGTTATTACACTGCCCAAAAATGTCTGATAAGTGTAGCTACTTTTATGCAGACCATTTTCGTTGTCTTCACCAGAGTAAAATCTCCCTTTTCTTTTTCAAGGCTACAACAATTTCGCTGAGGATATCCGAATCATGCTGGGCCGGCGTCCCATGTTTTATTTCAAAGCTACTTGGACTGTAATAGCGCCGGTCTGTCTTGTGGTGAGCTCTTGCATTTCTTAATCAATACCAGCACCATCACAGCATCATCAACATCATTATCATCTTCGTTTTCGTGGTCGTATTCTTCACCAAATATTTTTTGATTAGATGCCTTAAAATTTTTATCAAATGTTTATTGCTACTATTGCGATTTCTGCATTTTTATTACATACCGCTTGGTATATTTCTTCAATGCTATGATCATTATTATTATCAATGTTATCGATATCAATAGTATACTCATCATTAAATATGATAGTGGGTTTTTTTCTAATTAAATAAACAAGATGCCTGTATCTAACATTTTACAGGGCGTGATTGTGTTCAAGGCATACAATGGACAAGAATTTGAAGTCCCCTGGGCAGGTTTGCTGTATTATCTCATCGTCGTCTTTGTCCTCATGTGGATTCCAGTCTACTTCTTCTTCTACAGTTGTCCGAGAGGACTTTGGCAGGTAAGCATACGTGAAAAAAAGTAAAGTGATCCCACGCTTAATCCAAGCATTGGGTAACCAGGAGTAGGGTCCTGGTTGTTCTTGGCATACGGTATTATGAGGTAGTTTGCCATTGCTTTCCTCGCCGCCTTTACTTTCGCCGGGTCTTAAAAGACCTAGCTACTCTCTAAGTGCTGGGTGGTCACAAAGAAGCAAGGAAAAGTTGACTTGGCCCGGACTGGGATTCGAATCTCGGACTTCTGATTGGTAGCCAACCGCCCTAGCAGATGAGCCACCGCTCCCCCTGAGAGCTGAGAAAGCATATATGTAGATACAACATTCATAGAGGTGCAGGATGAAGGAAGATAATAAATTGTGTAACAATAGGGAGAGTCTGGGTTGCCAGAGACACCTTAAAACTAACTGGTCGATTTTTTTGTATGTAAAGAATAAGAGAAAATATTACTGAAAACTAAGAATAGAGTTCTCTCTGCGTATTGTTGTGCTTTTGATCCAAACACACAATGTCGAACCTCTTGTGTCCTCTTTCCCCTTTTCTTAATGCTACTTCGTTCTAGAATCATTGTATTGCTAAACCCCTGCTTCTCCTCCTCTTCTTGCTACTACTGCTATTGCTGCTTCTGCTTTTACTACTACTACTACTACTACTACTACTACTACTACTACTACTACTACTACTACTGTTGTTGCTGTTACTACTCCCTCCCCCCTTTCTCTCTCTCTCTCTCTCTCTTTTCTTCTTCTTCTTCTCGGTTTAAATCGCTTATGTCATTGTTAAATTTCACTATCTCCTCCCCTCCCTCCCATTGTTGCAGCTTACAAGAGCTGAGAAAGCATGGAAAGACCGCAGACTCCTGGGCAAAACGCCCGGAACTGACGCAGAGAATGGCCTGGAGAAGGGACAAGTGCGCTACGCTTACAGCACCGAGGGACTCCAAGCCCACCTTGGCGAGTACACGGTCCACATTGATGCAAGATCGAATCCTCAAACTGAAGACGCCCTAAAACCGAATCTCAATAGACCGCACAAAGTGTTGATGATAGAGCAGACGGAGGATGGATTCGATAACCCTTCATATTCGAACAACGAGTCACCGGGTTCTTTGAATGAGAAAACCGTAGACGCTAAATTCTGAAAATCTAGCACAAAGCCCTAACAGTAACACTTTTTGAAAGCGTAGTATGAAATAAAATGAGGTGCCTCTATGTAAATCAAGATCTTAAATAAGATGCCGATTGAGGTGTTTTGTTATCTATTAATAACATAACATTTAACAGATGATTTCGAAATAGCATTGAAAAAAAATCTTTTTTTAAAGCGGAAGTTAAATAAACTTTTACAAAAACCTATTTAGATTTAATGCCAGCCAAATTCCATTGATTGCCTATATGAAGGAGTAAAATCTATTTTTAAAAAAACCTACTTAAATATTGAAATAGGCCAACATGTACTTGCAAAAGTTTGAAACATTTTTAAAATCAAGTTTCTGAAGATAAGCACGCCATGCTGCCTAGAGCTAATTTGTACTGCCTATAATTATAGATATCCCTTTAATTGCCTGGATGCACCAGATTATGTTAAGGAGTTTTTCGTAACGCTAGTCATTTCGAACTATTGCCCGGTCATGGCTATTTAGTTGTTGGTGTTGAATCTACTTTTTTAAATTTCAGGCCAGATCCAAAATTAAAAGTCATAAATGTACAATGTTAGAGCATGAAGTGCATATATTGATTCTAAAGTTGTTCCATGATATGTGATCAGAAATCAAGACTTTTAGACTAGATCTACGGTTACTCCATAGGCCGACTATCTCCATTTTTGATACATGTATTCTGTTGCAATGCACCAAATTTAGCAATAAAAAACAGACCCCTGGGTTTGAAACCGTATTTCTAAATCTAGCACACGGTATCTCATGATAGACAATAAAACACAAAAGGCCCCGATTTTTTAGCAAAGCCATTTGTCGAAAAGATAAGCTTAATCGATGATCCACTGCGCTAGTGTTTAGGCAGAGAAATTCACAAACGACTTCGCGGCTTAATGCTCGGAAACTGGGTGATGACTTGAGGTGTCGTTGCACGGCTAGGTAGTTACCACCCTAGATCTCTCTAACTTGTCCGCCTGTCCCACGTGTTTTGCTAAAGTTCTATCGATAGATTGGAGTATATTTTAATTGTTTTTGACTGTTCAATGTTACGAGATTGAGAAGGCAAATGCAATAGAGGTAGACAGAGAATAACTTTTATTGAAAATCTTAATAAATCATGGGCAATAGGCAAGGGTAGCAATAACAACTTTATAAGGTTAACTGAGAATAGCTTTGAGTGGAGGAACATGATCGCAAATGTCTATTCCAGACAAGGTACCTGATGATGATGATGACTGTTCAAATTTCCGGCTCCCTCTTAGCTTAAATACATACATGGATGTACATTGCAATTGCATGGCAATGGAATCGTCGTAAGCTGAAGTCAGCTAATACAACCGCATCTTTTTTTATTCTTAAACTTAGTTTATTTTTGTTACCATTAATTTGGTCCCAGAAAGGGGTCTAGTAGGAAGAGTTCTACTATGCCGATTGTTTTTTTTTTTTTTCAGCGTGTTTACTTCAATTCATTCATGTATGTACATATTATTTTTTCTAAGTCTAAGTGTAGCATTGTTGTTATCGAGTCGTGGGTCTAAAAGACGGAGTGCACCAAACGTGACGGAAGCGTTGGTGCGGTGGCGCAGTGGCTAGTAAGCATGCCCTGAATTCTGCAGGAGACTTTTTAAGTTCCAGCTCGTCACCGATGTCTTGGTCTGAAGAGGCCCTGAAAGCCTGAAATCATCTTACACAGTGGCTTAAATATACCATAATTTTATTAATTTCAATAAAATATGGAATACAAATTCAAGCAAAATCTGTCGGATTGTTAAGCCCAAGGGCTTGGCATATCCTCCATTTACGAATTGTTTAATCGCATTGAGTATAAAAACTAAAACATGTCTTTCCTCTCATTTTTTTTGTTTACGGGTCTAGCTAATCATTAGTGGCTGTGGAGAAAGCTCATTTGTCTTAAAATTCCCAGTCGCCGGTTTCATTCTGCCTCAAGCACCTGGACCTAAGGCGGATAGACTAGAGTAGAATCAATACATATTTGTTCAGTATAAAGAAGATACAATTTTGCTTGAGAATTATTGAAAATTCTTGCAATCGTACACAGCTGAATCTAATGTGACTTTTGGTAACGTTTTTTCTTTGTTTTAAACTGTTGGTTTAAGTATTCTGTATTACCTTTACGGGTTGTCTACCATATTGTAATAATTATTAGCATTAGTAAGCACAGTTATAATATATTCAAGAAACATTACACAATACACATGTAAATGTTGCTAAATGCATCCCGAGTCTGTTTTAATTCTTTAAAAAAAAAAATAAATAAATAAATATATATATACACTGTATATATAACTATAATTATGTATATATATATATATCTATTAATTATAAATTACGTGCGCTTCTTGTGCTGCCTCATCTCTCTCCTTAATTTTTACATTTAACTCCCAGTCCCACTCTCTTTCTTCATCCTCTGCATGTAATACATGCAGAGGATGAATGTTGACACTAGGCCTGTAAGTGTAAGGACCTAAAAAAAATATTACTCTGTTTTTTCTTCTTTTAAAAAAAATATGTATGTGCATTCATCCTCTTCTCTCTATCTCATATAACTTAAGCCTATAGGCACATTTTTGTACTAAATACCTGATTATATGCATTGTATTGCCATAGAGGGCCGTGACTTTAAGTTTTAACTGTACATGACTTTCCAGAAAGATTTGTTTTTGTTTTTTTTTTTGATTTTTTGCTTGTTTTAGTTTCCTTCTTTTAGGGGGAAAAAAACTCTTAAATAATAAATTTTTTTTTTCCTCGAAAGTGTTACAGGCAACAGCCATCACATTAGGACTGATCTAAAAACAGACGCTTTTCATTGCCAAGATTCGGGTATTTCAAATATTTTTTTTAAAAGAAGAAAAAACAGAGTAATATTTTTTTTAGGTCCTTACACTTACAGGCCTAGTGTCAACATTCAAACACATGTATCTATATATAAAAATGCTTTTCTCAGAAAGTCCTCTTTTGATAAATCACATGTTTGAATTAACTCCTCACAACAGTGAAGCAGGCCAGTATATAGCCAGTCCACAACAAAGTGATCTCAGGCTTTAAGGCCCTCCAACAGGCCAGAGTGTCGGTGGCAGGGTTCAAACCCGTGACAGAAGAGTCCCTACAGATTTCGGGGCGGGCTCGCTAGCCACTGCGCCACCGACGCCCCCATAAATCAGGCCAATAGTTCCAAATAAACAGCTAGCATAGACAATCAGAAAGACAAGACCGACAGATACGACTGACCTGTGCAATAATAAGCTCTTGTTAATCACATTTTATAAAGAATAAACACAACACAGGAACTCGATGTTTGGTTTTAATTACACATTCAAATTTCTTAAATAACATAAATTGTACAAAAATAGCACAGGGATTATCATAAATATTAACTTATATTCTACAGTAAATTCATTAAAATTTCACAAAATATGATGTATATGGCTTCAATTCACAAAAATCATTCGAAAAATGATAGCATTAGAAAAAAATTACATTTCAATTCTCAAAGGTTGAAATTACAGTATTAGAGACTCTATTTGAATTAAGGCTAAATAAAAATTTGACATATATGAGAAATCCAATAAAAAGTTATCATGCAACAACATAGCATTTTTACCAAAAAGTTTACCTTGTAAATAAAAATCTCTCCAGATTCAGAAATAAAAATTACCTTTGACAAAACCAGATAAATAAAGTTCATCATGTACAGACGCCACTTTCAGGCTGTCAAAGACACACGTGCACACACACATACGTTCAAACCCAGCATTGCAGCTTTAGCATCAATTTGCTCACCAAGCCAAGCCAAGCTAAGTCAATATGGCTGCTTGGTTTGTTAAGCGAAGAATTCTGCACTTTTGTTTTACATCAAGCATGCTTTTGTAATTATGATCTTGAGTATTTCTTGTTCCCTGTAGTGTATGATGTGCTGTGTCAGTGACTTTATTGGTCTTGCCTGTCGCAAATGAACAATTTTGAAGATATACAGTGGAAATCTGCTTTAAGTCATCCTCTCGGATTGGTTGACTTCAAGCGAGACTTGACTCTATTATCCATAACAAAGAAATTGAGGATCAAATACAAAAAGGGGGCTGCCTGCCATAAGGAGTTGACTTTAAGCAGCAGAGTTTCCCTGAAGCGAGTTGACTTTCTCCAGACTCCATTCCCCACTGTAGTTAGATTACAGGAGTCTAGTTACATCATAATTTGGCCAACAACCTCTTCATTTCATCAACAGTTAAAGGTAACAAGGTGTCAAAATAAAGTTGTACCGAAATTCTCACTCCAGATGAAAGCAATGATTCAAAATTGAGACGTGGAGATATTTAGAAAAAAAATGACCAAGTGTCTTACAGGTAATACCAAACTTAAAAAAAGAGAATCTGATTACATAAATAACAGTTGCAAGAAAAATACAGCAAAAACTAAAATATAATACCTTTCACTCTTCTATACATCCATTTGATATCCCTGAGTAATATTAATATACAGAATACTGATAATTTTCTAAATAGACAAACAACAGTATTCCGTAACTCATTACCACTGAGTGGTGACTCAAATTCTGGCACAGCATAGATTTACTTCATACAAGTTTTGCCTGTGCAAAGCGAAAAAAAAAAAAAAAAAAAAAAACATAGTGGGACACATCAATGTTTCAATGTGCTCAGTTCACATTCGCCTTGAAACCCTTACAGACAAGAAGCAAGACATACTGGGGAGTTTTAGCATATTGTCATGGAACTCTTGGCAGGCATAACCCTTGAGTTTTTTTGTTGTGCACCTTAGCCTGTAAACTTCCTGTCCCACCAAGGCCAATGAAAATGTCAAGGAATTGATTTTCCCACCAGGCATACGCAGTCGGTCCCTTGGACAAAGGCTATTTTTATCAAGGTTGAATTTCCTTCCTCACTTTACCAGTACTTTAATTTGACTTATGAACTAAACTTCCCACATGTCTCTCAGGAGATGAAAAAAAACAAAAAACTATAAAGTATTTTTTTCTTAAAAGAGGTATGGATGCGATATCTGACTCCATTATGACTAATCTCAAGACATATGCAGAATATGTAATATGATAATACAGAAAGCAAAAAAAAAAAAAAAAAAAAANNAAAAAACCTATAAATTCCTCTCTTAGAAATATTATTCTAGGAGCTGCAGGCTTGTAAAAATTTTAAATAAATAAAAGTCAACGTGCAAATATACACAACTTAAATACTCATAGTTATTTTCAGTCCTACATCAGCTGCATCAAGCTACATGCATCAACAGAGACACCACGGGAAAAGCCGTAATTATTTATTTATTTGAACATGCACAATCGAGGGGAACTAGAGGTAGGGCCAGACTTCTTTGTACTTTGCACGCACCGCTATATGAGGTGGTTTCCCTTCCCTCACCTCCTCACCTTTACTCTAGTCCAGTCCCAAGATAACCTACTGCCCAAGTGGTTCTGCGGGGATGCACACAATGTATTGACTTCACCCAATCTGGGAATCAAACTGGTAACCCTTCCCATGATAAATCAGCATAGGCCTACTATCAATTATGCATTCCCTCATACTGAATACTGAATTTCATCTGGCTTCCTCACAAATGAGCTCCCACACATACAACCAATACCAGCTCACTTGGCATCTGACGTGTATGTAGCTGTCCCATTCTCAATTTTAAACCTATAAGGAAAATGGCACAAGTCACAAAATCTATGAAGATAAGAATAATATGCAACATAATCACTGGTATTCCATTAAAATAATTTTATTAAATGACAGAGAATAATTTTGATGAAAAAATGTATGGACAAATAAATAAAGCATAAAGCTGCATGTGGAATTTTTTCTTTTGAGAAAGGGTGGTAAGAAGCTAAAGAGAATTTTTACTGAAATGTTAAAGTGAAGAGACACAAAAATAGCCATTTTCAGTAAAGCTGGCCATAAAAAAAATCAGTTAAAGTTTGCCATGTTAAAAAAAAAAACCTAGGTTAAAATACAGGGTTGCACCCTTGACAGCATCATGCATATTTATTAATCCATAAAAAAGTTTGGCATTTTTATAAGATACTGCAATACTTCAGGCATTAAAAACAATGATGAGTTTCCCTAGAGTTACAACATTTCATCTCTGCACAAAATGTCTCTGTTAGCAATGTGACAGGTTTAAAAATTGATGCATTTAGGAGCATAAATTATCTTTGAGCCATGATAAAAGATTCCTAAGGTGGGATGGTTTTATTTAGGAATCCCATCTTTTAATATTGAAGCCAGGAGAAATTTGTCTTGGAGGGTAGAGGCCAGTTCTTGCTCGTCCAACTTCAAAGATATCTGAAAGTCAATTGAGGTACAAAAAATATTAAAAATTTGAAATTCAAATGAGTTAAATTGATCACAAATGATTTTTCTTTCTAAAATTTATGAATGACTGAGACTGTTTTCTAATGAAGTCTATGATGAATTCAAGAAGCACCCCACAAAATAAGTTCTGAGAAGAAAAAAAAAAATCTGCCATGGAAAAAGTTATCACACTTTTCAAAAATTGCCAACCACTTATTTTATATCGTGTCAAACATCTAAAAGAATTAAAGACAATTTAAAAATACAACGCCAATGATTCTGAAAACTACATCAAAATTTATATTACACTTGTTCCCACCAGCAAATGTCTCATTTTGTAATGCAGACCTGCCAACCCCAAATTGTTCTCACAGGAATATTCACCTCTACTCACAGGAATTAAGAAAGTCTCACAGGAATATGCCTGTATACAATTAAATGCGCATGGATAAACCGTATTACACCTTAATTATATACTTGACCATAGACATTCCATAACATTAAAGTATAATATCAGAGGTCAATTAATGCATTTTCGACTCTAAAAATGCAAAAAGTATTCCCCTACTCACTGCCATTAGTCCAATAATATCACCATTTATCAAGCCTTAAAAACCTGTAGGCTTAGGGCCTGGATGATGAATTTTTTTAAAGGTGCACTACAATGTATAAAATTCAAAATCTAGCTCATTCAATAAAGGGTTACATGAAAAAAAAAAAAGAAAATCTATGTCAGACAGGTCTACAGAATCTCAGTAAGGCTTAACATTGTGACCCATTGTATATTAAATAAAAGAAAACATCGACTTTTTTATTTTTTAATTACACAGATCCCCGCAAGTCATGTCGGCCGACAATGTATTCATGTCTTTGTAGGCTAAGGCCTTGACTAAAGCCTAAATTAGATCTCTAGGACCATTACCAAATTTTGATTATACACCAAGAAACAAAATTAAGAGTGTTAGGGTTATTGTATATAGCCAGTCCACAACAAAGTGATCTCAGGCTTTAGGGCCCTCCGTCAGGCCGGGATGCCGATGGCGGGGCTCGAACCCGCGACAGAAGGGTCCCTGCAGATCTCAGGACGGACTCACGAGCCACTGTGCCCCCGATGCCCCCCAATTAAGAGTATAGCGGAATTAGAAATGTCCTGGATCTTGATATTGCCTAGATCGAGAGAGAGTGAGAGAAAGAAAGAAAAAAAGAAAGAAAGAGTGAGAATTACTGAGAGACACTCACAGAGTGATAAAAGAGAAACAGAGAGAGAGAGAGAGAGAGAGAAAGAGAAAGAGAGAAAGAGAAAAGAGAAAGAGTGAGAATTACTGAGAGACACTCACAGAGTGATAAAAGAGAAACAGAGAGAAATAAGAAGAGAAAAAGTGAGAATTACTGAGGGACACTCAGAGTGATAAAAGGAGAAACAGAGAGAGAGAGAGGGAGGGGGGGAGAGAGAGAGAGAGAGAGACTGGACAAAGAAAACATCAGAATATTGCCTAAGAACAGAAAAATCCACATCGATGCTTACATCTAAAGAAGAGGAAAATAACATTTTTAAAACTGAATAAATTAAGAAAAGACTGAGACCGAACACACACACACACACACAGGGAGAGAGAGAGAGAGAGAGAGTGAGATTGGATGGTAAGGTGGCTAGGCTTCAGTGCATTAGATATATTTATTACTTGGTGTGCGGATCTAATGGGATTTTTCAAAGCAGCTATACATGTAGCACAAAACATCTTAGCTATTATTTATAAGATAAAAAGTATTATGAAAAAATGCGGTATTAAATTGGTTTTTGTAAATGTTAGGCAGTTTGTACACACAGTACCGTTCATATAGTGTCAAAACTAGAAATAGCCAGCATCTCAAATTACTTTGATATGGGGCTGTCTTGAAGGTCGGGCTGCAACTTCCAAAAACCAACCTCTGATTTCTTTGATCTATTGCCAACATGGTAAGCTAGTTATCACTCTAAGCCTACTGCATCGTGCACATTTTGACTTTCAAATGATAATTATCATAGCTTACTTGTTTGTCTATCAGTGCAAGATGGCATTTTTTTTTTTTTTTTGGTAGGGGGGCAAAGGATTTTTTTTGGCTGTCAAGACTGTGCTGGTTACCTTACCAGCGCCGAGGGTCTTTTGAGTTACAGAAGTCTCC
>BLXT01006630.1:2012325-2038940 GCA_019648995.1 Plakobranchus ocellatus | reverse complement strand
AATCTCACAGATCACCCACTCAGCATTGTTCTGCAGATAATAGAGAACTCCCAGCTCATTGAGAGAACGAGCTACATCAGCAGAGTCAGGGGCAATGACAAGTTCCTCCAGTTGCAACGCTCGTCTCTGCAAGGGATCTGTTCCCACATCTCCGCCCTGAGGATAGCAAGATAGACAGAGAGAAAAATAATATTATTCCTGTGGCCCACAAGCTACAGCAGTTTACAACAACAGATACTGAAGAGTTGTCAATAGTCATGACCGCAGATGCTTAAAACAAGGCATGGGGATGATGATGGTGCTGAAGATGCTTTAGAGCTTTTCTGATCCTTTTCCAACAATTTTATCTCTATGTGATTCTATTCTGGCACAGCCAAATGAAGAGCAGGATCATACATAGATTTAACACTACTGATAATGAATTTCTTTTTGTTCATAGATTTAACACTACTGATAATGAATTTCTTTTTGTTCAAACACTACTGATAATGAATTTCTTTTTGTTCATAGATTTAACACTACTGATAATGAATTTCTTTTTGTTCATAGATTTAACACTGCTGATAATGAATTTCATTTGCTTAGGGCAGTATTCTTTGCTATTTTTAAAAACAAGAAATAAATCTAATTGGCCATGCAAAAGGACTCATTTAAAATTGTTTAGGTGTGTCAAAATAAAGGAAAACTGCAATAAATATATATATATATATATAATTATATATATATATACACAGACACATATATCTCAACTAGACTTACTGTTGTTCCACGAGGAGTTCTCAATTTCTTTTTGATAGCAAAAGCTCTCTTCTTCAAAGGATGTGCCAAATCATGTCTGCAATCAAATAAAAATGTGGTACATTTAACAATCTGGGCCTCTTATGTGAGGCAGTATATGCAAAAGTTTAACCTTTTGCTGTCACAAAGCTTTTATGAAACGCGGGCGAAAATTATTTCCCCATGACCCACTGCTTTCCACAATCGATCTGGGGTCATTGACCTTTCAAGCCATCCCGCCTTCCAAGAACCATAATGAAGTTTTGTAATTTTGAAACATTTTTTTGCCTGTTATATTTTGAGTGCCCAATTTTTAAACTCTTTCTGTAATCATTATTTGGTCATTTCAAAAGTATTTTGTGGTGCTCAGACATTGTTTTGAATTTTTATAAATAATTTCTTGACGGCATCTCATCTGCCTTTTTCTTTTTTCCTACTGTCAGTCATCTTGTTGTGGTTGTCATGGTAACCTTAAAAGTGTGCTTGTCGGTCTAAAAATGTGTTTGAATTATAGTTCATAAAATAAGATTTGTACACATACAAATACATCACTGTAGGAGCTTTGCGTGATTTCATATCAATTTTTGAAAATGTACCAAAACCATGCATTTGGAGGGAATACTCAAAGGGCTGCCCTGGTGTATATAGGGAATAACAGATTCTCCAGACTGTGCGATGTGATAAAGGTTAAAGAAGCAATCTAGTGTAATGAATTTTCTTCATTTTCTTACTTCTAATATGCTGTCATTGCCAAACGAATTGCAATATCAATAGTAATAAACTTATGACAGATACTGCACTTCATTTGGCTGCAGCAATATGAATACTTACTCAGAGGAGTAGACTATCAAGAGGGGAAACAGTGACGTCACTCCATAGAGTTTGCACTAGGTTGTTGCAATTAGCAAGGAAGCACGGTAAACAGGAAGCATGTGACTAGTTTTAACACTCTCCGCGGTTGGTGGAGAAATTTTTCTTATATTATTCTAGCCACTAAACCTTGAAGCACTCAGTCTATTTGTAAAATAAAAAAAAAAAAAACGACTCTTACAAAAACAACTCTGGGTCTTTGGAAAAGCAGTGGAAAGATAAATCTGGTCGACTGTTCCTAATATTGTTACAATTTATTGCTTCATAACGCTGACAATGAGGATTTTGCGATTTATTTGCACCAATAATGAAAAGTGCAGGATAAAGAAAGTGGTAAAATTATCAAATCCTAACAGGCAATACGGTTTGTTTACCGCGCTTAGCAGCTAGTCGCGAAAAGTGGCTCATTTCTAGTCATGTTTTCTCAGTCTTCGTCCTTGGCTTAGGCAAAGCATACTATACTATACTATACAGAAAATATGTTTCATTGAGTTTTACCCCTACATTGATAATTAGGTAAGATTTAGACTGAATAATGAGTTCAACACTGAGAAGTGATCCCTTATATTTAGCTTAAAAAAAGTACTAATATATCTTAGATATTTTGAAAAGAGCCTGTTTTGAAGTAACATAAATCAGTTTGAATCCGCAGCGGTTTGTATTCATGGAAGAGAGAGAACAGAAGATGCACAAAGAGGCACTCACTTTTCCATTTTCTGGTAGAGAACAGCCAAAGCATCGAGCTCTCTTGCCACCAGAGGATGTTCAGGCCCAAGTGTAGTCTGACAGATTTCTAGTGCATGGCGATGTAACGTCTCAGCTGTTGTGAGCTTGCCCCACTGAGGAGTGATAGATTCATCAATCCATAGACAGATAGATAGATAGATGGATTGATAGATAGATAGATAGGTAGGTAGGTAGGAAGGTAGGTAGGTAGGTAGGTAGTTAGGTAGGTAGGTAGGTAGGTAGATAGGTAGGTAGATAGTAGGAAGGGAGGTAGGTTGGTAGGTAGGTAGGTATGTAAATAGGTAGGAAAGAAGGTAGGTAGGTAGCTAGGAAGGCAGGAAGGAAGGTAGATAGGTAGGTAGGTAGGTAGATAGGTAGGTAAGTAGATTGACAGGTAGGTAGGTAGATAGATAAATAGAGTAGGTAGAAAGAAAAATGAAAAAAAAAACCCATCAAATTTGTCTCCTCTGTTTTTTCGCAAAGCAAGATTATACATATAAGCAATTGCCAAAAAATGGACTCCACAAAACTGTTTCACTGTTTTCATTATGTTATGAGTGTATGGACCACTGATTACAAACTGGAAAAAAAGCAAATGGGCACAAGTGAGGTATTATTCGTGTAAAGCTATATACTAACACTAGAGCCAGGTGAAAAAAGTAGGTTTGTGTCTCTTTCCTTTTAGGTAGGTGAACTCAAAAGTATTGATGGACGACTACTTTTAATGCGATTTTGTCACGATAGGTATGGTAGAGAAAATTGTTTGGTTAACTTAGAACCGCAAAGATTATTCCACAGCTGATTTCTCTCTAATAGAGCAGCATCATTAGTTTTTACACCTATACTCTGAAAAACTTATGATTTATGCACTGATGAGTTTAAATTTCTTTTTTCGATACGATACTTGAGGTGGAAAATTTTTCAATCATAAACATGATGACAACCTGCCTCTTAGCAATATTTTTCCCCCATACCCTTTTAATCTGGAAATCTAATGTCAAACCTGGAATGCCTGATATAAGGGCAGAAAACCTAGTACATCGCTGACTGATTAATCATATCTGAGCACAGATGAAGCAAATAAAGTACGAACCTGTGCATGCAAGCAGGCCAGCTGGTGCAGCGATCTTCCCACCAGGGCATCGTCAGGATCCAGGGCAGTTTCTCGTATTTCCAGTGCCCGCTGGAGTGCTGGGAGTGCCTGCAAAGAACCACAGAAAGGTCAGCAGGTCAAAATCATTGGTCCATGCTTACTTTAAGCTAAACATGATAAGATTGGTTTGTTTAATGCCACCGACAGCACCCTTTGAATACTTTGGCAATATCATCTTTGTACCTACCTTTGTTGTCAGGCCACAGGCAACTGGCGAGGCTTGTTCTGGTAACTGACACACAATTTTGTGTAAGTAAGGCTAACACAGGTGGCATGAAGTCGAAACAAATTGCATCAGCAGAAGTGTTTTTAAAAAAGTGAAGACAATTTAACATAAAGAAACACCATTTGAGGGATGTTTGGGTTGGTTTAGCAATCTATCAGTTAAAGGAAACATAACATAAAATTGAAATAATAAAAAAAAGGTAAATTGTTGAGTATATTTGAGAAGAGGAGTATTTATTTCAAAAGTTCTGTCCAGAAACATTTATTGTCCTGATTTTCCCCCCGTTAGAGAGCTCAGAGTTTAAAATGCTCATGACCATTAGGACATAGCTGCCAAATTAAAAAATTTGGTTTCATTAGCCCCAATTTCAATATTTTATAAAATAATATATTAACTACAAAGGAAATGTCCAGTTGTCTTACAGTAACACCAAATAGCCTTTTAAGCCAAGGGATCGTTCAAAATAGTTCAATGCCCAAAAGATTTCAAAGGTGTACATTTCAACGACAAGGACAAAATTTGGCAAAGATACAGATCAATTTGAAAAGTTAATTTGTTTGTTTCTTTATTCATTTGGTTTTTTTTAATTTTCCCATCTTTCTTTTTTCAGAAGTTCAGCAATTTGGGCCTCATTTCAGTAGTGAATTACTAAATTATCAGTGGTTGTCAAATCTGTTGGGTTTTGCAGAGACACCAGTATTTTCTTCCCATATGGTGACTGCACAGCTTTTGTTTCATCCAGCTCTACCTCAACACACTACCAGCTTAAAAAAAAAAACCCACAAATATTTTGCTCTCTCTCTAACCTGAGGCAAAAGTCCAAGATCTCTCAGAAACCGACCCAGCGTTTCATACGTCTCGGCAACTTTCAACAGGTTCAAATCCCCTTGACCAGCAGCTGTGGAGCATGGTAGAGTATAGAGAGTTTGTCATTCATGATATGATCAGCTCGCAACACAAGATCAGTTAAAACTTAAATGTATTTCTCAAGATCTAAAGATATTAAGAAGACATTCATGCACTTAGAATTAGCAACAGACAAGAAAAGATAAGGTCTAAGTGCGTGAACATCTTCTTAATCTCTTTATTCTATATTCCTGTTGTTCACACTGTATCTCTTGTAGATCCTTAGATCTAGCACTGTGTCATGGGCTTACTTTCTTTCTAATATATATCAAGATCTAAAGACTAATTTAAAAAAAAAAAAAATATCACCAAAACCAAATACACTTCAGCTACATCAATCACAAATGTCTAGCTATCAAGATCAAAAGTCAAACATGTGAGGCATCAAGGGTAAATCAGTTTCAAGTCTCAGTGGGAATTTTTTACACTAGACAGCCTTTTTAAAAAATTGTAAAAATGCAAGCAAATGTTATGAAGCATACTTCAGTGTACCTGTTTCTGAGTTCTTGCAGGCTTGAAAGTATGCTTCTGCTACCTTTTCTCTGTCCCAGTCAACCATCAGCCAATACCCAAGCAGTTCTGAACATCGCCCTCTGGTATTAATGAAGAAGGAGTTAGGCATTTTTCAAGTTCATCATCCATTTGAAATAAAAATCATAAATATAGCTACACATATAAACAATTCTAGATACATAAATATTACTATGCCTAAACGGCTAAAAGAACAGAATAATTTCTATAAGAATCTTACAAAGAGATGAATGCTCCAGTTGCGAACCATGAACTAGAGATATAATAATTTTGGTATCTGAAAATATATGCACCAGAAATGATAAGATTACGGTATACAAACATCAGACAGCATTGAGAGATCACGTTCTGTATGGAAAACACCGCTTGAGATTAATAAAAACCCAAGTTTGACAGAGTAAAAGCAATTCAAAAGCAAAAGGCCAGAGATGAAAAAGAAAAAAAACGCAGTAGAGGTAGACATAGAATAACTGTTGCTGAAAGTCTGAAGTCATGGGTAATACATAAGGGTAGAAACAATAACTTTATGAGGTTCACTGAGAATAGGTTCGAGTGGAGGAACATGATCACTAATGTCTGTTCCAGGCAAGGTATATATCTGAAGAAGAAGAATAGTAGTGACCAATAAACTGAAAGCAAGTGTAGAAAGGCATGACTAAGATGAGGATATTTTATAATGTCTTGATACCAGTCTAAGTTACAATCAACATTTCTGAGATAGAGCTATGAAAGTGATTTTCTTCTTTTCAACTCACTCTACGCCTGACTATTTATAGACTCACATGAACAAAGAGCTAGTATTTTAAGGTTTTGGTTTTTTTTCTTAATTACTCTAACTGTATTTATAAACCAATATATATACATTTTTTGCATTAAGTAAAACAAAAACAAAAACAAAAAAAAAAAAAACAAGAGATCTTTGGAATGAAACAAAATTGAAGATTATTACTTGAATCCATTTTTCAGCTGACTTTTTAACATGTGCTTATTCCTAAGGCTCAAACACCTAATCTAAATCTACTAATTCCTAAGATCTCAATCCCTGTCCATCTCATAACTTCAATCCCGTAACAGTCAAGTGGTTAAACTTCAAAAAAATGTAAGTTTATCCCATGTATTTTAAGATTTTTTGTTAACTTGGTATGCAAAGCCCTCAAATAAATTCATCTAGTAAGACAGTGTTACAAATGTATCAAGATAACCTGTCATTGAGATTAAAATAGTATCATAATCAATCATGCATTAATTTTTATCTTAATTTTACCAAAAAAAAAAAAAATGTTATTCTCATTTTTATCTACATAATCAAACAAATAATTTGTCTCGTCCTGCCAATGAATACCTTGCACAAATCTGTTGGAACACACCAAGATCTAGGATACATTTCTCCAATTGCTGTTTGTTGCCGGTTTGACTGACCAGCCAAGGGAGCTCATCCACGGCACGGCTGCAAGATTTTCCAGGACTGAAAATTTTAAAAATCATTTATTATTTTTATTTAAAATTATGCATATATATATATATATAAATTTTTTTTTTTTGGATGACTCAATTTTTTTTTCTCCGAGTTAGCAATACTTTATTCCTTAACTCTTAGGAGAGAAAAAAAATGTTTTAGCTTCAAAAGTTTACATAAATCAGATAATTTTATTTCCATAAATTGTAAAAAAAAAAATTCTTTGATTAGAAAATTTATTTCTAAAACAATTTAAACACTAACATGTAAGCAATTTTTTTGTTACAGAACTCACCCTACTTTCTCTTGAAAGTATCGAATTAACTTTTGCCTGACGCTGGCCAGTTCATCCATCCCATCTTTGAAACAAACGTCAAAAATTGCCTCCTGAGCCTGTAAGAAAGAGTCTTTGATGAAAGGTGAATAAAAAAATTGGACCTGATTTTATAAAAAGACATCAAGAGATTAGAGACAAATGAATGACTGGTAACAAATAACAATAACTATGAAAATTTTTAATGAATCTTTCTTTATGAGTTACTGGTAACAAATAAGATCAACAGCTGACACCCGCAGGTCAATAATTATGAACATTTTTGTTGAATCTTTCTTTCCCTTAAATGTCAGATGTGACCTACACAAGGTATTGATGTTCAGATATTCATTTCTCTGATCAAATGCTCTCAAGAGACTCCAATTACTCTGGTCTTTCCCCTTTACCCATCCCCTTACAATTCCCTTGTGAAACCTCCGTTGAATCTTCATTGCCCACATGTTTAGCCCTCAGTAAGAGCATGACAGTATGCTTAAGATAAACAGAAGAAAACTTATCTATCAACCTGTGCGTGGGCCACAGTCAGCAATCCAAGCTGGTATTTAACGACCAGGTGGGAGGAGAGGAAATCGTAGTGGGTGCACAACTCTTGCCAGTCTAGATCAGGGACCAAGGCCAGTAACTCCGACTCTAACATCCCACACCTGCTGGCATAGATCAGTTGCAAGACCTACACAATTGACATTGAACAGGGATAAACCAAATTTCAGTAAAACCATTAAAATAATAATAAGATTCACAATCACATGTAGGCAATTTCATTTCAAAGAAGAGAGATAACACATTTTTTAATATTTTAACATCATTCATTTTTGTGTTTCAAGCAATCCATATTTTTTTCTGTTTTTTTTTTTTGCTTACTCACAGCTTCACATTACAACAATATCAAAGTTGTCTTTATGTCATTTCAAGAAGATATATTTTATGCTGTAATAGATATCCCATACTGGCAATAATCTAGAAAAAACAAGGAAAATTTAGACAACAAAAATGAATTGAATTTTGGCAACCAGCAAAATTAAAAACCATTACAAAGCGAAAAAAAAAAAAAAAAAANNNNAAAAAAAAAAAAAAAAAAAAAAAAAGAAGAAGCAAATTTTAGCATGTGTGTCACATCTCTTCATCACCAACATGACAAACAAAATCACCACATCAACTTGTCCTGAGATCCAGTTGAATGAATTTTTTTTTTCAACTTCCAATACTACTACTGTTATGTGGCATGTGGAAGAGAGATTTTTTTTTTTTTCTAATAAAGGTAGAGGTGGTGACACCCCCCACTTTTTAAAGATCTCATGTGTCATTGAAAATGAAAATACTGACAGAGCACAAAGTTAGATTAAATCAATAAATGCTTTGCATCATTAACAATGATAAGATGTAACAATGGTATCAATACTGTTGTAGCCAAATGGAAAGCAGTATCGTTTTACACAACACTGACGATGCTGCTCTGCTCTTCATTTGGCTACAGCTGTATTCATATTGGGGAAGCAGTGACTGATCTGGTAGGGCAGTTGACTACCAACTAAGAGATCATTGGTTCGATTCCCAGTACGGGCCAAGTCAGATTTTCATTGCTCCTCTGTGTCCACCCAGCACTAAAATGGGTAGCTAGGTCTCTTAAGGCAAAAGTAAAGGCGGAAAGCAATGGCTAACTACCTCGTAATATTGTATGCCAAGAATAATCAGGACCCTACTTCTGGTCCCCGATGCTTGGACTAAGCGTGGGACCCACTTTAGTTTTATTATTGATACCATTGTGATTGGACACAAAATAAGTCAAATTAATTAGTTCTGAAAGAGGCAAATCTCGAGCGATCATAAACTAAAACCATAAGACAGATGCAACTACAATTTTTAGGCCATATTTGCCAACATAAGGGTTTAGAACACTTAGCAGTTACTGGAAAAATTGAAGGCAAGCGCAGTAGAGGTAGACAGAGCATAACTTTTATTGAAAATTCTAAGTCACGGGCAAGAGGCAAGGGTAGCAATAACAACTTTATAAGGTTAACTGAGAATAGTTTATGGGTGGACGAACATGATCGCCAATGTCTATTCCACACAAGGCACCTGATGATGATGATGATTATTGTAATATCGTATCATTGTTAATGATTGCAAAGCATTTATTGATTTAATCTGACTTTGGTAGAAGAACAATAGTTGTTAATACTGAAAGAACCTTGATCTATCCAGTATAGTTATCATATTCTGAAGACCTAAATGATTTTCCAGCTTACTGTTTGTACTGACCTGTCTGAGCAAATCTGCAGAATGGACTGTCAGGCTTTCTGTGTAAAGTTCCATAACAGAGCGGTAAAGCTCGCAACTGTCTGAGCTTGTCAGCATTGTAGAGAGATGCTTGTCTATCACTTTCGAGTCAGCTCCATCAATGCTAATAATAATGAGAGAAAAAAAAAATTTTTTTTTTATAAGATTGTACAGGACAAAATTTAAAAAAAAAAAAAATTATGTCTTCTGCAGATTGCATTTCATCTTAAAAATGAAAAAAAAAATTAAACATTGAGAGCTCAGAAGTTTTCATGTTGATTCTTTATGTCACTGTTAAGAAAAAGTTATGACACTGGGGATTCACGTTATTTATGTTTATCAGAGTAGTTAGGTTACTTGGACTCCACCAGTATTCACCTTGCCAAGTGCCTGGCCAGAAGAGCCACATAGAGTGGGCAGCATGTTGCGGCGGTGCGACACTGGCTTACAATCTCCGCCTCTCTGTCTGGTTCCAGTAATGCTGCTAACCCTCCACCTCTGCCACCCCCTCCATCTGCTCCGGTTGATCTCCACTGCTGAAGGCCTCCACCGATGTTTGCCAGGAGGGCTCCCATCTCTGCCTTGAGTAGCTCCTTCACATGCTTGCTGCTGCTCGCCTCCATGTGTAATGTTGGCCAGGATCTGAGGTTGAATGGACAAGATTAAAAGCACTGGATCAAATGCAAATCATACGCCCAAAGAACTGTGCAACGCTACAGTAGTCTCTATCATGGAAAACATTTCTGTCTAAATTTGAAACAGGTAAAAGATACATACAAGTAGGTTAAAATTTTAGGATGGACACCAGTAGCCAAGTAAACTGCATATGAGGAAGTTTATTGAATTATTTATAACTAGATTTGAAAAACATGCAATGGTAAAATTGCATAATATACAGTAAAATACAAACAGACTTTGAAGCAATCAGATTTTACTATGCAATTATCTGCTAAAATGCTTTCAGTATTAATAATATGCTTAACTTTTGCTAAAACTTAATCAACTTTTACATTTTTGCCCTTCCCTAATTTGGGATCAAAATACCAAGTGCTTCAAAAATTCAAGAAAAAAAAAAACGCCTTATCTAGTCTTAATTATTTTCAAACCATCTTATTCAATTTCTTTTTCTTCTTCCAAGGGAAACGGCCAAGAAGAGGTGTCAATGTCAAAGCAGACTTGAGAAACTACACATGACTCACCTCCAGGCCTGTGGACAGGACTCTTCGTTCACAGACACAATCACTCTTGCATCTACAGGCAGCGGGTCCAACAGCCACTTCAAGTGGACATCTGCTTGCTGGAAGGATAAGGTGCATGCTACTTATGAGGACAAAGAAATGGTGAAAGTCTATAGTATTTTTATCAGCGGATCAGCGGCATATAAAAAAAATGCAGCAAAGAAGGGTACTCTAGTTAAAGGAATAGATATTCACAAAAGCAAACCTTTGTCTTACATGAAAATTCGTGTAAGTCAAAGGTTTGGTTTTGTTTTGGGATTTTTTTTGTGTACAGCCAGTAAAAACAAGACCCCTTTCAGGCCAGAATGCTGGTGGCAAAGCTCAAAGTGAGACAAAAGAGACCAAGAATTTTCCCACAGGCTACAGATCTACATCTCCTATGTTTAATCAGGAGATGATATCCCCTATGAACCATCACAAAAAGTTATCACTGAACACAGGTGCAGTGTGAAGATATTGATACAGGTATACAAAGCATTCGATGCTTTTGACAAAATCCCTCTAAAATTTTTGCCAAACCTGACAAGTCTGATATAACACGGTGACTACCAACCAAAATTTTCACTTTTTATTTTGTGTGTGTTGTTGTTGCAAACATCTTGTTTTGTTAAACACACAATTCACTTGCTAGAGAAAGGTTTGACTGGAAAAAATCTATGGTGGATAAAGAGATTTAAAACGAGGAAACAATTGCAAATACATTTCGCTATAGTCAGAAAAAAAAGAAAAAAACCCCAAAAACACATACTCACTAACCGAGGAGCAAACATGAGTTTGTAAAACTTTGCTTTCTTTCTTTTTTGGCATACTTAGTTACTGGTTGTTAAAGAGTGCAATTGAAATTAAAAAAAAAATAAAATAAAAAAATACAGGCAAAAAAAATTGTTTTAAAGAAAGCATCAGATCACAAAACACATGTAAGGCTTTTGTCAGTAAAACCTGGAACTTCATCAATCAATCAAAATTAAGTCTCTGTTGAAACTAAACCTCACTGAGCATTGACTTGCAACATCATGTATGCTAACACTGCAAAATGAGGCATCTCACACCAAGTACAGAAATGGAGACATTCGGCAAATGCAATGGGCAGGAATTTGTGTCTAAATGTAAAATCATATAAGATAATGCCAATTGTATTGGCACTATCTCATATGATTTATGATTCAGGGACAATTTTAGTTTAAAATGTAAACAATTATAACTATACCAATACCAACTATAACAATTATAACTGTACCAATATCTCTACACCCATTCCTGCCATTAAATGTCTCATTTTCTGGCAGCACTGTACATTACATCAAATTCCTGGCTCAATGACATACCGGAAATCTGTCCACAGAATCAAGAACTAATATAACTCCTCCAGGCGATCTGGCCGAGACTTTCTCCAGCCACCTAGGGAACTCTTCCACCAGGCGGACAGGGTCACAGGTCAGAGGGGGCGGAGTGGTCACATGCTGCATCAACTGTAAGCAATTGAAAAAATTGATGTCTCTTTTGTTTTTCAACTTCCAATTTTACACATCTGTGACTAAAAATTTAAAAATTTACTTTGAGAAATTTAACATATAATGCAAGTATTATGGTGCTTTGGAACATGGGAATTGTGATAGATCTAACGGCTTAGGAGGAAAAAAGTTTGAGTTACAGTTTGGTTGCATGGTCAGAGTGAAAAAGTCTCTGAAGACTTAAGATAATATATATCATTTTAAACTGCTGTAGAACATCTTATTTTATAGTATGATTACAAATATATGTGTGGCAATCTGAGAAAACTTGTCAAAACTTGTTGACCCTAATTTTGTACTAGGCTCCTGTTACGTCAAAATAAGTATTTTTACTTTAATGCAATTTTCCTCTTAAAAGTTTGTGTTCTAATAAAAAACAAAATTTGAACTTCAAAACACAGGCAAACAGATAAGGTAAATGGTGCAATAAAAACTCAACATGCATATCTAGCAAATTTTTATGGCTTTTCTCAAGTTGCCATCAACATATCACATCAATCTAAGCTTGAGCCAAACCTACCTGCGCTGTGAGCCTGCGTATCATGACTATGGGATCAGCACTGACTGACGATGATATTCCAACAAAATGATAGAGAAGGAGAGTGTTGGGTGTCTTCTCCTCCTGTAGCTGTAGCCTGAGAGAATGAGATGATAGATTGCCTGGATAATACAGAACAACAGCATGAATCCCACGCAAGGCAGGTAGAAGAGCTTTGATAATAGATGGAAACTGGCAAATGATAGAGAAGGAGAGTGTTGGGTGTCTTCTCCTCCTGGAGCTGTAGCCTGTGAGAATAAGATGATAGATTGCCTGGATAATACAGAACAACAGCATGAATCCCACGCAAGGCAGGTAGAAGAGCTTTTATAATAGATGGAAACTGTCAACAAATTTAAATGTGAAATAAAACAAGAAGTTACGAAAGGAAGAATGTGGCTATCTCCTCCAGAGGCATTTTAATGAATGCATCTTTTGAAAATCCAGTGTGAGGATTGCAGGCAGAGAGTCTGAAATGTTTCCCTTTGTAAATGATCAGAAAGCAGCAGGAAAGTTAAAATATACAAACGAAACAAAGAATTATGGTAAAGAAATGCAGTAAAGTGAGCACAATGCATGGTGAATGAGACCTCTATAATAATTAATGTTTTTCTTTCTATTTGCAAGCACCAACTTCTGTGTGACACATACTGATGTACGAGGGAAAAAAAGATGGGATGAATGTGCAGGGTTTTGCTTCATTGAGTTTTTGGGGTTTTTTTCTTGTTTTTTTTTTTTGTACATATAGCCTGTCCACTAAAAGGTGATTTCAGACTTCTACGCTCTCATCAGGCCATTACGTTGTGAACATGTATCAAAGTCGAGCCCACAACAGAGAGTAGCATGCAGATTTCAGGGCTACATACAAGCATAAGGAATCAACTCCTTGGTTGAAGGATGCCTTTAAGAATTTCAACAGTACATACAACGTAAAATCTCTCATTTGTTTTTTTTTTTTTTCAAGTTTGGTTTTTTTTTGTATATAGCTAGTCCAGAACAAGGTGATCTCAGGCTTTTAGGCCCTCTGTCAGGCCAGAGCGCCGGTAGCAAGGCTCAAACCCGTGACAGAAGGGTCCCTGCAGATCTCAGGGCAGACTGGCTAACCACTGAGCCACCGACGCCCCCTTTTTTTGTTCAAACTGATTAAAAAAAAAATGTTTTGAGAAAAGAACATCACATAAACCATTAAGTATCAAACAAGCAATACAAACAAGCAGAAATGATGATCTTAGATTTTTTTCTATTTTTAAAATGACAAAATATAAAGACATCTCTCTTTGTCTATCTTCATCTATATATATCCACCTAACTCTCTCTTAATTCATAATCTACTGAGAAAACATGAAATAAAAAATTGTTATCTCTTTTTTGCAAACTTTTTAAAACATCAATTTCTGATTGCATTCCATACTTAATATCAAAGAGGAAATAAAAGAAATTCACTAGATTGATGTTGGCATACTTAAAGCAGTACTCACCACTTGGCCATGAGGAGAGACTTGCCTGACCCAGGGCTGCCGATGACCAGGAAAGGTGGGAGAGGGCCGGCTGCTGACACCTGGGTGTTCAAATGCTCGTAATACTATAGATAAAAGAAAATACAGGGAGATGATAAAGTTGTCAGAAACTCCAGTGCGACACTCTTTAAAAATTGAAAAAAATTATAGTCTCTTTCTTGTTTTTTAATATATAAAGATAGTAGATGCATGAAGTAAAATCAGATGCATTAAATTTGCTGGCTTCATAAAATATTTGGAGAGTCCCACTTAAGTATTTTCCCAATTGTTGTTTTATCCTGATAAATCAATTCACCTTTAAGTTGGATATAAGCAAAGCCACCAAATCAGTTTGAAATTAAGGAAACTCATTTTTATCAGAAATGAGTATAGGATGAAAATATACTGTAAGAAATGATTTAGAAGTGAAGATATCTGCCCGAGTTGGTTTTTTTTTTTAATATCAGAAACATGTAAATTTCTTAAACCTGGCTCTGTAACTGTTTTTTGACTTTTAACTCACCAGGACTAATCTTAACACAAGTTTAAAAAAAACAGCAGCAACAAGGGGGAAAATATGAACAAAAAACAAAGTAGCTTCAACTCATTTTTTTTTTCAACCAAGAACATACAATTTTTTTGGGTTTAAAAAAATGTATTGAAGGTTTCAAAATGATGTCGCCCACCTTCTCAAAGCCCATCTCACAGCTAGCTTGCACAGCCGAGAGGAGAAAGTCACGCTGCTCGGAATCACATTGAAAGTCGAGACCCACCCCAGCCAAGCTGTCGGACAGAAGGTGCAGCTCTGAGCTGTCTCTGTCTAAACCAAGTTCCTGTGGTAGGGGAGTGAGACAATTTTGTTTTATTATCATACTTTCACATTATTATTATCATACTTTCACATTGAAAGTTGAGACCCACCCCAGCCAAGCTGTCAGACAGAGGGTGCAGCTCTGAGCTGTCTCTGTCTAAACCAAGTTCCTGTGGTAGGGGAGTGAGACGATTTTGTTTTATTATCATACTTTCACATTGAAAGTCGAGACCCACCCCAGCCAAGCTGTCGGACAGAGGGTGCAGCTCTGAGCTGTCTCTGTCTAAACCAAGTTCCTGTGGTAGGGGAGTGAGACAATTTTGTTTTATTATCATACTTTAACATTATTATCATACTTTCACATTGAAAGTCGAGACCCACCCCAGCCAAGCTGTCGGACAGAGGGTGCAGCTCTGAGCTGTCTCTGTCTAAACCAAGTTCCTGTGGTAGGGGAGTGAGACGATTTTGTTTTATTATCATACTTATACAGAAAACAGCACAGTAGTTCTTTAAAAAATAAACCAAGTAAGATAGAGAGATTGTACAAACACCAACCAACTTTCAAATTAATGCCAGTTTACAAGAAGAGGGTCTATATGTAATAAAAAGCATGAGTAAGAAAAAGAGGGAGGGAATTTGCAAGTGAGAGTGAGAGAGGATGAGGAAAAGAGACAGAGACAGAGAGAGCTGATTATAATAGGAAGAAGATAGTACGACAATATTTTTTATCCAAATTGTTATTCGTTTATGCAACGTCCAAACCAAGTAAATTACCTCTGTTCTTAAAACATGTTCAATATTTTGATCAGTTTGTAAAAAGACCACTGCCAGTTTTCTGTACAGGGCTTGTACAAATCTGTCATGGTGAGTGCATAATAAGATAAACATAACACCTAGCTCGTACATTTCTGATAATTCGCTCCAGATCCCTGTAGGCGGCCAGAGCAGAACTGCCATGTGAAGGGGAGGTGTGTACCACTGTCACACTCGGTGTGGCCGACTCTCTCACTTTTCTTTTCAGTTCCCTCATCTCCTGACTCGGCTTGGTGCTGGGAATGAGGAAATAGGCACAATCAGAAATAATAATAAAAAAAAAAAAAAAAACCATAGCATTGTAATGGGGTTGACCAAGCCAGATCAATAGAGCGAGAACTGTATATGGTTCTTGTGGGACAAAATTAAACTGAATTGTGAAAATTGAAAAAAAGCGGGCTAAATGAAGATTTTAGTTTCAGTGGTTTTGATCCCTCATTTCAGTAGTGCTGACAGTATCATCAATACCTGGATGTCTTTATTCATTTCAGTATAAGGGCTATGCGTTGCCCTGCAAAAAATTACAAAGAGGCATAAATTTTTTCCCTCCCCCCTATTTCCTCTGCAATGATTCAACAAATGCATTACAAAAAGCACATTTACATACCAGTCTAAACTTTAACAATAACCATAAATAAAAAACATGGTAATCTTTTTAAAGTTGTGTTTTTTCTATTCGCATTTTAAAAGTGCCATAGGAAATAACTGTAAAATACATATTTAAAAAAAAAATCAAACGCGTATTTGTTATGAGCATGATAAAAGCATAGAAATAAGAAATCAAATTCATTATATTTGCCGCATTCTTTGCAAACACAATACTACAATATATTACCTTTTACTCTCTGCAGTTTCTGACATGATAAAAAGGCATGGCTTGCTAGTGGGCTTGTCCAAACAGGCATGTTTTATCTCTGCCGATAGTTTTCTGCATAACATGGAGAGATTTCAAAATTAATTGCAATACTATAGCAAAACGTACCAGTGCTTATAACAATGGACCCCATTTTTGTTATTATTTTTCAGTAATCAAAGTTGGAATTGGTGTGAACATGGAGTCTTGAACTGAATCCTGTACAGGTAGCAGGAGCAGATCTTTTTGCAGCATTCGTCATTGTTCTTGCTGTGCAAAATCATAGGGACATAAGCAGGTGTGGCACAATGTGCCATTGTAATAATAATGTTAATAAAATTGATGATTTTGTAATTTTAACAAAAAAAACAATTGAGTGAGAAGTAAACTCAATGATTTTTGCCAGATCAGTGCAATTGTAGCAGGCTACAATTCATGATATAAAGGTCACCACAGATCTTAGGGCAGGTGTGCTAGAAGTTTAAGTACTGACCTCTAGTGATAAAAGCATAAGGAACAAAATCAATCCTACTTAGAGCACTTTTTTTTTTATTTTGCAACAACAAATAAACTAGTTAAAGAACTGTCACTACCTTCTCAAGACTATTACATACAGAATGTAAAGAAAAAATAAACGATTAACCACACTCACAGCCCTGTACCGAAAATAGCGTATAGCTCAGCGAAATAATATTTGGACCATAACATCATGAAGTAAAAGTTAAAGCTACTCACGCTTGTAAAGAGCTGCCCAGAAACGCCACAAAAATCATTGACATGTCTATCTGTTGCTTCCTTAGTCTGGTATCAGGCTCAAACACTTCATCCTGAAATAAATGGTGAGTTATTTAGGGAATAAAGTTTGTATGAGTGTCAGAGTTACAGCTTCTTGACTGCGAGGGTCAAACAAAAATTCCTGAAGATTTTTAGGAATCCTATTTTCTACATAACATTTTAATTATCTCAGAGAAGAAGATTATTTTATATTAACTCCATTGTTATAGCCAATCAGTTTATCTAATGATCCTGCATTTTGTGAATAAACATATCCTTATAATATAACCCACTTGAAAATAAAGCAATCAAAACAATTTAAGCTTGCAGATCCTGCCCACGCTCACATCATATGAGAAACAATGCTCAATGTTTCAAAATTTCCTCGCATTCCAGCAGTTTATAACTTGACAACATATGTACCTTTTTTTCTGCTGACTAAAGTAATTTCAAGTAAAAATCTTCACTTACATCAGTATTGATCTGTTTCTGGCCAGGGGTGAGATGGACTAGTGCAAAAACTTTGCCCTCTTTTTCACACAAAGCATTGAGCTTGGCAACGTGTTCCTGGACAGTTTTACAAAAAAGCAAAGCATATGAAAACTATTGAGAGATTGCCAAGATCTTTCAAATTATACTGTAAGACTTGATTGATTTTTAGTCTTTCGGGAAGAATAAAGTATGATCAAATAATCAGTAATTCTAAATGAGCACAGTAAGAACACCAGAAACATTAATAAAAGCTAGTGTCATCTTTTCAAGATCTTCTTCTAATACTTTAACTCTTTCAAGATGGATTTTTTTGGGGGGCGCAGATGTATTTCATGCCCAAGAAACAAGAATAGAGAGATCGGCCGACGCCAATATATTTGCATTGGAATGAATAGACATATAAACATATATATATAAATTTCAAGAAGGATAAAACATCTTTAAGATAGAAATTCAATCTTCAAGATTAATGTAATAATTTTCCTGGAGACATTTTGCATCCATTTCTTTGATTCATTATGGCACAACTTAGGAATACCATATGTCAAGGAGGGGCTAAGATATGTTCTATGAAACACTTATAAGTGCTTGTTTGCTTCATAGTTTGTTTCACACAGATGGTAAACTGTTTTGGTATTCTTATGGCCATCTTCACACAATGCTGTAGCTACAGATTTCAAAGTAAATTTATCAAACTCAGAACCATTGATGCCTCAAATAGGGGCAGCAAAAATAATTTCAATTGTCTTGAAACTAAAAAGAAATAGAATTATATTCCACGCCATTCTGTTAACTAAGCCTGATTTCATATCAGGCTTATTAGAAAATATTTAAAAAACATAACCCCGCAGATGACTGAACACATCCACGTATAAAGAAACACAGTAGAAAATACTCTTACATCACAAAAAGTATGGAATTCATGAAGCATATCAGAGGAGACAGCAACATAAACTCTTATCACTTGGCTGAGCACCTGAACTGGTCCGAGGGGAAACACACCTGTACTGTTCATCACTGCCAGGTTCCAATCCTCTGAAATATGTTGGGAGGTGTGCAATGAATCAAAGCAAGGGGATAATATTTAAAAATAATAAAATCTTATCCTGTTGCTACTAAAACTGTTTATTAGGACTATGCATCATGCAAAAATATGAGAAGAAACCAAATTGAATCAGACTTAGATTAGAAGCTTATGACACTGAAATCCAAAATTTGCCTTAGAGTTTTTTTGATACCTTGACATTTATAAAAGGTCATTCAATACATTATGCACCATTAACATACAAAAAAGCAGAAATCCAGAAAAATTCATGACAATACCTAAAAAAAAAAAAAAAGAAAAAATCAAATGGCCTGACTGTCTTCAAAGCTCATCCAACTTCATCCTATAGATGTGTGACAATTTGGAAAACCCCATTAAAACTTGCCAGATACAAATGTTGAGGGTTTTTTTTTAATTCGTCCCTCTCTCTCTCTCCTCCATTTGTATGCAGTAAGAAGTTTAACCTTTGATGATATCTTAAATAGAACTGAGAATATATAAAATTTTGAAAGGAAACCACTGTTGGGTAAACACCCATATTTTTTACTTTACAAGTGCGTGGCATCAAATTGGCACCAGCAAGTTTTAACAGGTTCTCCCACATTGCTATAACTCCCTACACTTAAAGATCATCCATTTTTTTAAAATAGCAAGGCTTGCAAGAAAACTCATTTTCGGAAAGCCCTACACATTTGACTAATTGGCTCTATATGCTTTAAACAATGTCCTTTTCTCTCTCCTTTTTCTCAGATCAGCATCGTACACAGTTCCCTCTTTTTCTCACTGAAATTCTCTCACCCAGTGAAACACTTCAGCCTGTGCCTGAGCCTGAACTATCTGATCATTTACCCTTGTTCAGATTCATGAAAGGGCCGTCCATCTCCAGGGCACTAGAGGCCAGCTCTGGTCCTCGGTGATACTGATAGGCAGAGGACGAGGCTTGGTGAAGATGAACGGTGGAGGATCCGAGTGATGGCTCACTCTCTAGAGTTGTCCACCAGTCCCCAGGGTGGGAGTTACCTGGGTAGCAGATGGTAAAAGTTTTTCAAATTTTGTGTTTCTAAGCATTTGAAGAAAAGAAAATGCATTGATTCAAACTGTTGAAAGCAATGAATCCATCAAAATCATTCTTCATGAATCAAATTTTATTTGCCAAAATTGGATTTGTAAGTAAGCGTATAACATCATTGTTTTTCTCTCTGACTTGTGTAACTAGCGGCAGACAAATTGTATGTGCCCAATCAGTTTGGTGAATTACCTTTAATCCACTTTACTGGCTGCATCAATTTTTCCCTTTATGTAGACATTGTCAATGAGGAAAAAAAAAAAGATGTTTTTTCATACAAAGGAGAATTAAGAATGTCTTGAGACCAGTCCAAATGAGTTGGACGTCAGATTTGGAATCTTTTTCTTCGTCATGAGCCAGATCTGCAGCAGACATTGATGATGATGGCCATTCATTCCTTCTTGTCACCAGTTTTCCTCATAATATTTGGTTCTTTTCTTGTTGTGTAGATGAAATTTTGAATACTTTTTTTTCACTAAATTCTGAATCAGTCTGAATCTTCATTCGGTAAGGTTTGCGATGGTGAAAATTGCATTAGGCTGAGTGGATTCTGAACCAAGATGTGGGATTTTGAATGTTTTTTAAAATCATTTTAAAGAAATAAAAAAAAAAACATGTTGAAATCCATTTTTCCCAAAATTTTGATATTAACATCCAACTCTTCAGGTTTACTTTCAAGGCAATTTCATTTGCAAAATATAATAGATAGTTCATCTGATTGATTCAATAATAAAACATACGAGTTGGCAATCATTTAGACACATAAGGATTTTTTTTTCTTTTTTTTTGGTTTGGATGGATATAGGATTTGATAAAAACAATGGGATAATGTCCACACACAAATCTTTAAAAACAAAACAAAACAAAAAATGAGAGAGAGGCTAAGTTACCAATACGTAATTTTAATCAAATGATAAAGACAAAACTATTCAATGCCAGGGACTTCAGCTTTCAAAGTGAAGGCTAATTATGATAATTGGCAGTTTATCTCTTTCTCAGAGTTAATGCGTTACTTTTTTTTTTCGTGTGTGTGTGTATGTGTTCGTTTAAAAGGATGATAAGCAGGACACATACTGACCTAAATCACCCAAACCATGCCTGGAATGAGAGTCACTGTCATCACCGACCTGGCAGCCAAAGGCAAACTTTGACAACCTGTTCTCTAGTTCTTGCTTTGCCCGAAGAAGGTTCTGGATCTCGCTCTCTTTTGTCTCTCTGAAAAGCTTATAAAGTGAAAGACAGACATCAATAAAAAGAGAGACTACAAGCCACTGAGCCTACCACAATTAATTATTATAACAAGTACTCTACACTGTGAAAATGGACAGTGACATTATTTTTGTGATTTTCATGTCTTATTGCACTTTTAGTACTTCTTAAAGATGACCAGGGTCTTTGAAAAAGAAAACATTTTGCAATCGAACTTTTAAAAAGTCAGGAACTTGGATATATAATCATCTTCCCACACAAACCGATGCAGTCTTAGTTATGAAATATATGAATATGTAGGCTACAGCATAATATACTGACAAGAAAAAAAAGTGTCTGGAAGGAAACAGGAAATCACAAATTTTAGTTGAAATGGTGTTGAAGAGAAAAGTTCTCACCAATGTGAGAGTAATGAAAAGATATGGTAGTGTTTATAGTGTATAAAATGCAAAGTCTTATTTACAAAAAGCTACTTCTGTCTCTTGTTTTCTGATAATACCATAAGAAATCTGGAACGAGTGTGGATTGCTCTTATCCATATTATTCAATTCAATTCATTTAAAATCTTTTGCCTTTCAAATGGTTTCACTAATTTTCAAGTAAAGATAAGAAAGAAGTGAGTAATTTAATTTACTATTTCATTATTTCTCATACAGACAATAAACAATTTAACACTTTTCTTGAAATTCACACACCTCAAAAGAGCCAATGATATAAAATCAAAACTGAGCTATGAAAAATCAAGCGACTAAAAATTGGGAAAAAAAACCAACTCACTTTGAATTGCCGCTGTACTTTATCTCGCTCACACTCAAACACAGAAGCTCTAGCTAACGCCTCTTGCTCTGCCTCTAAAGCCGCATCACGCTCAGCACGCATCCTCGTACAGGTCTTCTGTAGGGCCAACAGCTCAGCACGGAGGCGCTTGTTCTCTGTTTCAAGCTTGCGCTCTTTCTTCTGGCAGTTGGCCATCTCATTGTCACGATTCAACCTGTACATCTCAAAATCCTTACGGATTCGTTCAACTTCAGGGTTTTCCAAATCCATAGACAGTGCTGATCTGAGGGCACAGAAAGTTAATTGGGCTGGGTAAAAAAAAGGATTGCAAAGGGAGTCTAGTTTACACCATCTAGCAATTTAAAAAATGCAAAAAATTTTAAATTTTGGGGTTGAAATACCAAATTCAAACTCCAGAGGCAGGTCTTCGACAGCCCGTCTCTAATTACTGGAAACCAATGGCAAAAAAACCCAAAACATATATTGTAGGAAAACCCTTCTGATGATTAGGCTTCAGTCTAATGCTCAAGATAAAAACAGTAACTACTTCGTTAGACATGGCAGTCTCACAAAAAATATGAGGAATTTTGCTGGGTAAAAAAAGCTAACCATTAAAAGAAAGTTTTTACTTACATCACTAGTTACAATTGAGTGAACAACCAACCTGAGGCTTCCCCCTTTGGGCTTGCTGCGGCCAAGCGATCCCACACTCCGAAGACCAAGCTTTCCACGGGGTTTGATCTCAATTGGAATACGCTTAAGTACCCCATTGGTGCCTTCCAGATCAGATCCCAAGATGTCTTCATCATCATGTGACCGCAGAAAAGAGCCCCCTGTGCCCATCTCTGATAGGCAGAAATAATATATGATTTTTTTCATAGCAGAAGCAAAAAAATAATGGAAATTTTAAAACCTATAGATGCTCATAAAAGATTTTCATTGTATACCCAGGGCAAAAGTAGATTAGAGAGACTGGAAATAGACATAATTGGCCAAACTCTAAGCCTAGTATCTGGGCACTCTCTTGAATAATATCATGTGAAAATGATGTTTTGTTCCAACTTCCAAGTGTTATCCATCTAGTTGTCCATTCTCAGGAACTCATTCTATCCATTTATAATTTTAAAAAATATGGATGAAACCATTTAAATCACTCTCTTCAAACATTAGATCTAAAACAGTTTCCCATGATTGCATACAGTAATACATTGCCAATCCTTCTTCATTTGTCCTAAAAGACAAAGTACCAATCCCTAATCGGACATTTTAGAATAATATGTCATTGCTCAGTGCACTATTAATTATATAACCTTCTATACTTCCTCTATCACTCAGCAACTAAGCTATTTATTTTCTTTCAAAGCTCCTGTGTACTGTAATGAGATAGATAAAATGGATCAAAACAACAACAAAAAAAAGGGATAAAATTAGGTTCCAGAGGTAACTATGAAATAACACATAGATCAGATTGGTACAAATTTCAATATCTTTTAATTGCGTTTAAATATCAAATAACTAACCCTACAAAAGAGCTTCTTGAAGTATTAATAAAAAAAAAAAAAACGCCCTGGCTGTTTGTATGGAACCGTATGAAAAAGAAATTTTCTATTTATATGGTCAGTTGCGATTTCTTTCGGTTGGAGAGATCTGTAAAGGTTAGAAAGTCAAAATGACTGCTGAAAGAACACCTCGCTTTCAACTTGATGTGGCAGTGAGAATTCGGGACCATTCTTGCATCACACACAAGAACCAAACTTAAATAAATGACATTCACTTGCCAGTAAAAATGATGAAGCATGGATGACTGAAAGATAAGGAAATGATGATTTTCAGCACGGTTGTCTGGCAAAAAGGTCTGGTGGCAAGTAACAGGCTTTTGAGAGTCTGAAATCGTTGTCAATCTTCTTTCAACTTTGCGTGAAGATCATGTCATTCATGTCCAATGTGTTCAGAAATACATTGAAAGGGCAACATTCCAGTCATTCCTTGTACTGAGTTCTAAACTTTGAAGGCCTAAAAAAAAACTGGCTGTTTGGCTCTGCACAGGGTGTAATCAGGATACAGCTCTTCAAGCAAAGGCCGTAGCCTGTGACAGCTGTATGCAATGACACCATGCTAAATGTGTTCATGCAACTGGAAAAGTGCCACAATCCAGATACTGGTTCAGAAGGAAGTATTTTTCTTCATTTTTTTTTAACTGTAATTAAATGTCCATAGTTTATTTGGTAAAACAAACCATATCTGGATTTCTATGGTCTTGCTTCCTCCCTCTCCCCACTGCAAAACAAAATAGAGATACAGTAGACCACACCTAAACCGAAAACGGCTAAACCAAAAAGAAATTGAAGAGCTTTCCGTTTTTCCTCTTATTCTTTGTTTTTAAACACGCAGTAAACCGAAAGCTTGGGCTGCCTTACTATCGCTAAAGCGAAATAAAAACTACCGGGAAAGCCCAGTACTTACCGACTGACAGATAAAATTTTTTTTTTGCTTTACACTCCTTGCCCATCCCTTTCTTTCGCGCATTACTCCATGCAAACTCAATACTGTTAGTTACCGATACCTCACACTACAGACGGCCAGGCCCAATGTCTGGTTAGGTCTAGTGCACACACCTGCCCATCCCCTCTCTTCTACCACTCAGTTACGCAGCGGGACCGTGCCAGACACTCCCTACATGTCTAGGTCCTGTCAGCGCTAAGCTAAGAAAACACTGTTGCATCACAGCCGGTGGTAATAAAGCCATCTCTCTTGTGGAGAACTTCAGTACTGGAAAATTTAGGCGATGATTCAATTGTAAAAGTAGAGACTAGGACCGGAAAACTTACTTAGGAGATGATGAAATAGTGAAAACTCTATTATAACAGGCGCAAGAACCTCTTAACTGAAAAGGAAAGAGAAGGAGATAGAGGAACGGATAAAAAATAGAGAAAGATTCGCGCACAGGCGTGTTCATTCACAATATCACATTATGGTGTGACGATGGGTGGGATTGGTTTAACTTAAATTTTCGGAAGTTGGTTACTCTCCGTTATTATATATTAATCTTACTTACTTAATGCACTATGCTTAAACCAAAATAGAAATCATAATCCCTAGGATTTCCGTTTAAACGTGTTCCACTGTATGTGAAAATGAGCGACTTTTGTCTTCGCTATTGAGACGAATGTGCCTAAACAGCAGAAGTCATTGAAAATTCTCATCTTGTTTGATCCCATATCGGCAGCCACGGTGAAAAAAAAAAAACCCACAAGTTGCCAGTAGATCCTTTTGCCACAAGAAACAACACCTTTGTATTGAGCTTTACAAAACAAAGTTTACAACATCTTGTACATCATCATCAGATTAATCTCAATGTCTTACTTTTTCTTTTTCATCCACAATTTAGTCTAATTAGATTGATCTGTGGCCTCTCCCATTCTTCTTCTCAGACAGTCTTTAGGATCTTTCACCATGCAAAGCCTGTTTGATCAGCTCAAAGTTCTTGCCATTTCCAATTACTAGATCTTATAGAATTCATTCTACCAGTAAGATCCCTAAACGTCTAGATCTATATCTGCTTTAAAGAAAGGATAGAAATCATGATCTAAGTGATAAATTTCAAACTTTCTCAATAGTTCTGGATCACAACTTGATTAGATCTATCTAGATCTAATCTAGATCTAGTTTTAGGCCTACTTTTTAAAATAGATGCAACTCAGGTGTCCATTTAGATTACACAAAGCCTATTTTTTCAGGGATCTCACTGGTGCTAAAAGACTTATCTTATATATCTAGATCTAGATTAGATTAAATTTCAACAACAATGTTTGAATTGAAGGCACTGAAGTTTTACAAGATCTATTATTGTAACTAGATATACGCTGCAAAAATCAGATCCTCCCCATAACAATCTATACTTATCTAGATTTATATCAAGAAACTAATAGAGATTTAGATGGAGCTGATTTGCGATAAGATCAAGTGTAAATCTAAGTAACCTAGATCTAATCTTGATTTCGATGAGGCTGAAATCTGGAGTAATTCCTACTTCTGCTGATCTGCTGTTAGATTACGCGGAGACTAAAGAGTTTATTGCATTTCTTATGATCTTTTTATAATGAAGAGCTATGATGCTGACAACTTTGGAAAACGTACTTAATTTTATTCATACTAAGAGTTCATGGCTAATGACAATAGAGCACTTTTTCTTTTTTAAGTACAAGCATGATAACCAGCCCAAACAGACTGAGATTCTAACGTAAGTCCAAAAACCATAGAATTAATGTTCCATTCCCACTCTCCAAATTTCTATTTGCTTCTCTGTATCTGGCTCTCGCTCGCTCGCTCTGCTTTCGTCCCTTGTCTCATACAGTAGGCCTATTTGATACCAAGGCAGGCCTATTACTTGATCTTTTGAGGTAAATTCTAGCCTCTGAACCTCTTTTTGTAGCCGTGCACCACAGCTTGACATTCTAAAGGCATTTTGACGTACGCAATAATACAGATGGGGACGTTTCTAAAGCCATTTGCAAAACTTCGGTTGCCTTTAAAGAGGGAGAACGGAAAACAGTCTGTAATTACTCCATTCCACATAACTTGCAACACGATATGGCTCTTTTCCCTTCTCCAAGTTTTTTTCCCTTGTAGTTGCTTTATTTGCAGCATTTTTTAAAGTGGGCGGGGGGAGGGGGGGGCAAAAAAGTCTGAGGTAACAAGGGTTTGATCTCTCGATGTAGCCAACTTCCCAGATAAAG
>BLXT01006630.1:1966230-1978585 GCA_019648995.1 Plakobranchus ocellatus | reverse complement strand
TTTTGCAATGTTCGTGACAGGCACTTGGCTTAAAAGACTTTTGTAAACAGATGGTCTGATGTCTCTATTTTATATCTTTGAGACACAATTTTCAGTGGGAACATGATCTTGACCATGACTGCATTCTTCTGGGATGCTCTTCAAATATTCTATGTTTTTTTTTCCAATTCTTTCTTCTCTTGCCGCAGGCCTTTTAAGTCTTTTTTTTAAACCTGCCACTTCTTCTTCGAACTTAGCAAGTTTCTTTATTTGTGGAAGCAACCTTCTTTTTTCCTGCTCCAGTTTTACCTTTTGTTACACTAGCCTTTTGTTTTAAAGCTTCTTGTGCTCAAAGACCTGCTTTTCCAACTCCATGCAGTTTACATTGAACCTTTTACATTTTTGGGTGACGACTCTCACTTGGTACTTTTTTTTTTTCATCTCCGCCACTGTTTTTCTCTGCTGTGTAAGGCTTGAATGCAGTTCTTTGCAACTGGCATTGAGATTGATATTGCACTGGCGCTGATGGTGGAATTTTGGGCAATCCGTTTTAATTTTAAGAGAAGGTGGCTTTGGATAGGATTTGGCTATTGGGAGGCTGGGATTCTCACAGGCTCCACCTGCTAGTGATGCTGGCTGATTGGCACCAAGAGATTGAGTTGGTTCTGTAATGCTAAATGGAGACGACAAAAATTTCACCAGGTCTGCCCAATGTCTGTTGGTGGTTTTTTTCAATTTACACACATTTTGATGGAGACGATGTATGGTGATCCTTAGCGCTGATGTGTTGTGATGTAGGCCTATTGACATTTTTATGCTAGTGCTTTGGCTGTTGGTGAGATATTCCTTTTGTGCTGATCGAGTTCATTGATAACAGCCCCATTTCACAGTTATACAATATAAAATTGATTTAAAAAAAGGGAAAGGTATGAAAGTATGGCTTTAAAAATATTGTAGAAATTGTAATTCAAAAAGAAAAAATTGCAGTGCTTGCAGCCATCAATTTACAAGTTTGAATAATATGCTTCGACCAAATTAAATACAACTAACTGCTCGTTAATATTTTAATTTTTTTAAATCACTCTCTGGGGCGCATTTTTTAAAAGAAAGTCCTGATAAATACAACCTATCAAAAAATAACAGGCCATGAATATCTACTTTTGATCGCTCAAAAAATGAAAACTTAAGGAGAGAAAATTTGTGTTTTTTTGCGGCATCTAAATCTGAAGAGCACCCGCTTGTCACTACAATACGATAAATTGAGACGAAGCTATCTTTATTACTTAGCCAAAAGGCCTGCCATTATAAGCCACAAATGGAAATCCTGTGAATTTTGAAATAAAATTTTATGGAGGGATTGACCTCTCGGAAAAGTCTGTACAGGTCAGTTACACTGAAGTATTTCCTCCTGGTGTCCTGAAAGTCTGGGCATTCAATTAAAATATGCTGGACAGTGTAAAGGCTGTCGCAGGCATATCAAAAAAGTTGTTCTTCATTTTTTAAAAGGTAGCTCTGGGTGAGCCACGTGTGGCCCACCCGAAGCCTACACATCGCTTTCTCCCGTTTTCTACCGGCTCCTTCGCCTCTCCTGTGGAGGTCTTCGCCCAAGTTGGGGAGCACTTCAACTGGGCATGAAAGTGTCCAGCCATAACATTCTGGGAAAATTAACAAGCTACCAATTGATGTGCGCAGATTTAGATCCAGATGAAGAAAGATGCTCTTCGCTGGAACTAAAATTTATTGTTTTGGATGCCACAGACATCGACTTTAATTGCTGTCTCTGATTGGGCACTTCAAAATCCCCCAATTTTCTTATAAGCTTATTGGATAGAACAATTGCCTGTCAAAAATTTCATTTCATATAACCATCTCCTTATTATGCAAAAAGTGTAAATCCTCAGATGGTAGGCAAATGTAGTCAAGAGAATTTAAAGACAATTCAATGACTATCCTGCAACGTAATTCCACATAGTGCTCTTGGTCACCAAATGAAAGCAAACTTAGAGTCTAAGGGAGTGATTCCCTTCTGTTTAGCAATTTCCTTCTGTTCTGGAGTGAGACTGAGACAATAAGACAAGTTATCAAGATTCTTCTATCCTTTAATGGCAAGTTTTTTGAACTTCAATCTTTCACGAAATGCCTTGCCTTTTTCTGCATTACTCCAAAGCTGTTTCTTTGGTTTTGGCTTTTCTTTTGGAGGCCTGAGATCTGAAGAGAAATCCAGAAAAAATATGAATGCCACCTTATAAAGCATATATATGTTTCGACATTGTAATACATGATAAAATTGTACAGCTATTTCAGTCAGTAAATCTAAACAAAACATCACAACTATAAGAAGAACCTAAAAAAGTGGGAAAAATATCATGCACATGTGGAAAATCCTGGCAGTGAATCGCCACATCTTGAAAGTGTACGTCTGCAACCTCCCTTCTCACCACATTGCCTCTGTGTTAGTCTAGAGCTTTGAGTGAGCGATGTGTGTGAGATAGCGGAGGGTGAGACTTCATGAGGCTTCTCTGTTAGTGCTCTCCTGCTGTCTTGAACTCCTTGCACAGCCTCTGCCAAGGCTGCAGGAATTTATGATTTTGACTCGGGATGTTGTCACCCCCAGAAAATAAATAAAAAAAAAATACAATGCATGCCTTTATTTATAGTAAAATTTAAATAGCATATGTATTTTATATATGTAACACACATGTATATGTGATAACAGAATCACACTGTACGCACATCAGTTTCATTTAAAGGCCCTAAACACTGTTTGCTTTTAAAGCAAGACCCTTCCTTTATGTTGTTTTTGAATTTAATTTTTGGCCTGGACATGATTTTCTTTGCAAATGTTACTCATAGTGGGTTGCAATTTCCTTCTATGAGGGCAGTACCCATACTGGGCGGGTTGTCTCGGCCATTGTGCTATTATAGCATCCTCTGTCCGACACAGCATGAGGCAGACCAGTTCCAAATATATTTTGGCTGCTCCACCCCTCATCCATCACCTGCCTGCCGTGATTTCACTTAACCCTGATTGGGGGACTTAGTGGGTACTCAATCTTGCCCAAGGATTTCCCACAGGCTAGCGGAGGGAAGGAGGCACCTTACTTCTCCTGTTGGTCACCTTGGTGAAATTCTTTTCACCCCGCCACCCACTCACTCCTTTCACTCCTTTTTGTGGAGGGACATGATCGCCAACGCTTATGAGCAAGGCACTTGATGATGATGATGATGAAACACTGTTTACATAACATCATACTAAACGGCACAAATGACATACTATAATGAATGTTTGCACAGTGCTGCCCCCTTCTGATCCTCCTTTTTGCACAGCAATTTTGTTCATTTGATCCTCGGCAGCTCTATGGGCATATCAAGGGCATCATCTGAATAATCATTGCCCAGGACAAATCTTTCCAATGTCCTACCATGAAAATAATTGTAAATTTTATGCAGCTTTTATTTGGGCAAATGATTCAATCTTATTCAATAGTCCTAAAAGTTCATCACATTCTTCTGTAAAGGCTGCTGCTGAAATTACTAGAGGAGTTGTTCTGTTTACTTGAGTCTGCTTTACAAACAAGGCACAAAAAATATTAATGCTTTTCATGAATATAGTTTATTTATTTTAATTACACAAGTACTCCTTTTTTATTTATCAACAGCTTTTCCTTTCTTGGTGTTATATATATGCATCTTTTTAAGCTATTGAAATAGTATAGTGGTAAGGCTTCAACTGGAAAAAAAAAAAATAGGTAAAAATCGGCAGAGAGCATGAAACATAGTCAGGTAACCATTTATTTTTGATACACACAATATAAAAATCATCCTTCCTATGATCAGTGTGGGAAAGCCCATACGAGGGAAGAGGGAAGTTGTGTGTTAAATACTGATAGCTCTAAGGATTTTCCTCTTCTCTCCTAGCGGAATCTTAGTTTTCCTTGATTCATTGTAGAGACAAGTGACATCTTTAGGAGCCCGAGCTTTTACAGCCTGTTGGTGACACTAGCTCCTTCATTTCAATTCATGCTATTGTGTTGTACGCTACCTCTTCAGTCGCAACTTTCTCCATATACTTCTTCATGGCACACCTATCCCATATCAGTTTGTTCAAGTATTCATTGGAATTTTGTGTTTTGCCTTGTAGAAGTAAGCATTTTTTTCAATTTAGATCTTCAAAAACGGTTTATAAATTCCACCACTGGTAAAAGGGCAAGCCATTCGTATGGCTCTAAGTGTAATTTTATGGATCAATCTTGCACTGCCCACATCTACTCACACTCACAATTTGCCTCAAGCAACGTGTTTCTGCTCACAACAGCCTACCCACGAATTTAATCGATCACTACGCTTTAAAAAAAATAATAATGATAATTTATTGTTCAGATGATTAAAAAAAAATCTTGTAACCTCTTTCCGAAGGACTCCTCAGACTGTTTCATTCTGTTAGAACTTTAAGGAAGCATAAAGTTTACATTGCATTCTTTGTTTTTTTTTTTCCCCTTGATGGGACGATTCTGGGTTAGTCGTAGATGTGGTGTTGTAACATACCCAGGACACACATATATATTTTTAATAAAATGGAGCTTTTTAGTGAAAAGTTTGTCTCACCAAGTTATTCATTCGATCCTTTGAAGAAGCACCTACAACATTGCTTCAGTCCTCTCGGACATGTCTGAATGTAGACTTCATAATATTTTCTGAGAGTGCCCGACTCTGAGAATAACACTGTAGTCTGGTTCTCCCTTCTCTACTTATCCTCTCCCAATGCCGCCAGTGTTGGCAAGTCCATGTTTTGCTGGAGCATTGAAAATTTGGTGTAGTTTTTGATAATGTGACAGTCTTCGAGATTTTTGCCTTGTTTGAGTTCATTCCTCTTTTTTCTCAGAAATTCCTCTTTTTTGTTATATCTTAATTCTTCCTTCTAGCTTCTTTGGGTAGGGGCGTCTGTTGATAATGAAACATACCAATCATCAATGATGCAAACCTTTTCAGCTGGTAGATCAGATCTTAAGGTGATGCTTCAGTTTTCCTCTCCATGTCAGCAACAGACTCTGATTTTAAAAACCTGTCCACCCAAGGAAGGCTCTTGAAAAAAAACACTCCTCACACCATTATAACAATCTGGCAGTCGTCTTGCACGCAGGTGGTTTTTTTCAGCCTCTTCAATGTAGGTCATGCCTGCAGTCCCAATTCCCAGGTCTTCATCTCTTGTTTGAATGGTAGGGTCCTTGACATTGATCTGTAACTAGTGTAAGGTTATTTAGATTAAATCACCGATAAAGACTTGAAAAAAAAAAGAACTGTAGTTTTAATATTTTTTCATCGCAATATTTCTTCTGTTTAATCACCAAGTGATAAATTGATTGTTTAAAATATATCTTTTGAAATGCAAACAATTCTACATTTTTAGAACAATTACTATTATCAACAAATAAAGCAGTGAATAAAGGATTTAAAAAAAAATGGGGGCAAAACTTCAACTGAGCCTATTTGAAAAAAAAGTACAAGCACGACAAACTATATCCACTTCAGCAAAACATGGAAGAAAAACAATTTTTTTTTGAAACATCAAGGAAGAAACCCAGACCTTTATGATGATCATCTTTCACACTAGCCTCAGGCGTTATGAATTTTGTCAATATCATTTTAAGTAGCTCCTCCATGGTGGGCAGCAGTTGATGAATGAGGGGCTCTACAGTCTGGAGTCTGATTAAAACTGGGTCAAATAGCTTGATGGCGTACAGTAAAAAATGCCCAAATGGCTGATTTGTAGGGCTGCGCAAAAATTGCCGCAGGCTATCGGCATTTGAAGTCTCCAAGAGGGTGGGGGATTTTTGTCTTGCCTTTTCTGACAAAAAGTATGCCTTGAGAGCATCCCAGTTGTGCAGCAGGCGGTCAACACAACTAAAGTGTAAAAAGAAGACATTGAAATAAGATAAGAAAAATGAATTACATGGGTACTTCATAAAAAAATATAGAGGCTCGAAAACAATGAAAGTTGGTCCTACAAATGCAAAAATTACATAGGATAAAACTAAGCTCAATAAGATAAATGATTTCTTAGCCTACAGGTAGGTAACTTACAATTATGGTTAAATCATAAAGGGAAAAAATAATAAACAAAGCCTATTACAATATGCCAACTCTTCACTCGTGACTCTACCCTGTAATGATAATTATTATAATAATGAAGGGTAATGCTGTCTGATAACTTGTTAATTGTTACCTCTTAAATCCAATACTTTACCTCTGAATACTTAGCCACCTGGTCGCAACATGTTTTAGACACTTTATCCTATCAGTATTGAATAAGTCCTGGAATGCCTTGAGATCATCCTGCCTTGTGGCACTTTTTTTGAAATAGTAGAATAAATCTATTAGGGCTTCTACAAAGGGAGCAAGGTGAGCTGGTCCTTTCCTTGCCACAATGTGAATTAAATGAAGCATGCAACCGAGCATAGAACTAAAGAGAAATTGACAAAAGAAAATTAACCTATCAAGGTTATCATTTAAAAATACGTTGAAGAAGTTAAATATGCTGTCACGAAAAATTGATTCCCTAGGTCTTGCTTTTTGTTTGTGATTTAAAGTATTGATATGGCGAGTGCATTCCAATTTCCCACCTGCAGTGGAAAATGAGAAAGAGAGAGAGACAATGGGTAGGAAATGAGGCCTAGAAAATTGTAAATAACTGAAGAAAAGAACAAAAATTATATAAATCAATATTTCAACTAGCCTCATGAAATGTAATAAACCCTTACATATTTATAATGTATGGTTTTTTACGGTGCAATCAAACATTGAAATGACAAGACAGACACTCTTTGATGCAGATTAGTGGCTTCTGCATCCCTATCATCAGATAACCTCATAGTCATATCACATTCTCAAATCTGATGCAGGACTGCTTTTTAAAATTTAATGGTTTGTGAGTGAACACTAGATCTAGATGTACATCACTTTGCAGAAATAATAAGCAAAATTTGGACAAAATGACAAAAATAAAGACCAGTTAAGTCAATTGAAAAGTTTTACAATTTACGATAAATTAAAAATAGATAGACCTATCTGTTATAATTTTTAGAAAAAAATTGATTAGCACCCCCCCCCTCCCAGCTTTTGTTTTGAACAATTTTTTGGGTACATTGGAATATTGTCTACAGATGACTATAATAAAAATAGTCTCATATCAGACTTTACTTTGTGTGCATTATCTGTGAAAATATTGCCAAACTGAGATCTAGTCTAGATTTAGACTTAGTAATGGTCTGGATCAACACTAGGCCTATTAGATGCCTTCAAAAAATCAGAATCCATACACCTAGGCCTAGATCTATGTCTCAAGTAGAGATACTTTTGGCCGTAATTCACAAATAATTTTTGAAATGAAGAGTTCCTTTTTGAAAAATCACCAAGCTGAAGATTTAATCTAAAGTAAATCCATAGTCATATCTACTATACTAAAAACAAGGACAAGTCTTACCTGCTCAGCACTGAAAGTCCAGCTCATATATGAGGCATCTCACATGGTAAGGCGATATTTTGCCTTCTACTAAACATGGGAAGATTTTAGAATACTCTTTTTTTACACTTCTGCTTCATTCTCATCGGCTCCGATTTCAAGTTTTGCCAGAGCTTTTCATGGCCATGAAATGAAATGTACCTTATCTAAATCTAGATAGGTATATTTATAATCTTGAAAAGCGTATATATTATCTACAATTCAAATCTGATTGGATCTGCAAACTTGATCTTGGATCTCAATTAAGATACTAGCTAGATCTAGATTAGATTTAGATGGAACCTAAGGCCTCCAATCGATACTGCTCACTAGATCTATATCTAGAAAAAAATCTAAAACAACATGCGCTTAAGCTGAGAATAAATCTGGAAAATTTGAAAGAGGGGAGTTTGGATAGGTGATACAAATTTGGTCATGAAATACAAAAACTGCGGAGGTGCGTGAATTCAAAATTGGACTGGTGAAAAATTGAGAGGGTTATATCTTTTTGTCTTGCGTTGGATCGTGACATCACAAAGCTCTTCTCACGGTCAGTAGAGCTTTCTGGACAAAGCATACAGAGTACGTCATATGGCTTAAGCTATCAGTTGAGGCCTTTTTTTTTACTCCTGTGCTTTGTTATTGAACCCAGCCCTTCATGAACAAAATGACCACGTCTGGTTAAGATGCGTTGTGGTAATCAAATCTGTTATGAGCATGTTCGATATCGCATAATTGTATGTTTAGAGAACTATAATCGCGCAAGGCAGAAAAAAAAAATCTAAAAAAAACAACAAAACTGCAATTATTTTACCCGTTCGCTAGTTGAGCATAACTTTTGCAAAGTTCGGTGTACAGCTTAATTCTTTTCTCGTCACCGTAATTTTTTAGGCTCAAAGCGTACTGTTGGCAGGTCTGCAGTATTGAGTGAGATGAACTTTAAAATGTCTTTTCTTTAATGTGTTTTTCAGGCCTACAAGGGTTGCAGTGGAAAGGCGCAGAGGGATCTTGAAGCGGCATTGGCATAGACTCCACATAGAACTCCTGTTCAACCCTCCCCAAGTTGCAGCTGGCTGACCTATTGACATTTTATTCCTTATAACTTTGCAATGGAGAGGGCGGATCAGGAAGTTCTATATCCTGACATCACCAGTGAATAGCAGTAGTACTCAGTTTGTATATATGTCAGTTTGATTTTTTACTGCACATATACTTTCAGATATGGCTCAGATACTACAATAGTCATGACATTGACAAAAGAATGAGAAGCTCACCAGACATATTTTATGATGAAATATTCTTTATTTGTTTTCATCCTCTTGGTCGGCCGTGTTCCCTGTTCGTCTGTTTTAGGGCCAATGAATAATATTCAATTTGGATGTCTGTTAGTTTGATTTTTTTCTGCACATGAACTTTCAGATATGGCTCAGATACAACAATAGTCATGACAAAAGAATGAGAAGCTCACCAGACATAGCTTGTGAAGAAATATTCTTTATCTGTTTTCATCCTCTTGGTTGGCCGTGTTCCCTATATAGGCCATTTGAGGGCCAGTGAATAGTACTTGATTTGTATGTCTGTTAGTCATATTTGTATAAAATTTTTAGTGAGTGAAGAATAAGTGAATTACATGTGTGATACAATTTATCGACAAGCTTTTGTTTCCAAAATACAGTAGGTTTACATAGACAGTTTGCTGTTTTCAATCCATGTAAAATTTGCCCTTGTTACAACTTAATTTTAAGTTTTATGTTATTAAGTGTGTACATTCATGTAAAGGGTTGTGAATACCACAAATGAAAAATTTATACCCGTAACAAATTTCACAAAGGCAACTTCAAAGACCAAGTGAAGACTTCTCAAAAATAATTTTATTAAAATTTATAAGAAAAAAACAAAAAATCAAACAAAAGTTTCAGCATTTGAGTTCCTCCCATGTTCCTGTTCTTCAACCGTCTCAAAAAGATCATTGCTTATCTTTCAGAAATATTGTCTTTTTCTATGGGGATCCAATTGCCCAATCATAGGCAATAAACCTTTTAAAAATTGTAGATCCTCATTTTTTTCACACCTTTCCTTCATTTAACTAGCCAAGTAGGCTTTGGCAGTCTCTTGCCAGCCACTCTGTGACTCGGATTCCTCCTCTGATCTCTTTCTGTTTGGAGCTCTTCCATTGGTCAACTGAGGTAGTGGAGAGACATGAGATGTAGTCTGTGGAGGTGAGGGTGGAGATGACTCCATGAGGACAGTGAGTGTCCTTCGGTTATTGAAGGTAAGCTCACACCATACGAGCCCATCATAGTGCCGTGTGCCATGTATTCAGCCAAAAAGCTCGTTTGTTGCGCCAGGTAAAATGGCCTTTTAGACTTGCTGTTAGCAGCAGATCCACTGGGTAACTGTTGAGTTGCTCTACTGCGGCTAAAACTGCTGCGTAGGTTTTGCCATCTTTTCTTGGCAATATCAGCTGCAATGAAAAAATACGAAAGAACAAAAAGATTAATTATATTTGAAGAGGTAATCAACATTTGAGGTGTGCTAAGAAGAATGGACTTAGTTTTATTGCATCAAACACATACTTTTTAAGTTGCTGGTTTTCATTAAGATTTTTGTACAAGATCACATTGTTTTGCTTCATTTTTAATCAAATTTTAATTAGTGTTCATACAATGCATACTTTTTTTCCTATTCATCCTGCAGATTTCTTGCAACTGGGGAAACAGCTATAAGCCTTCACTATCAATTTCACATCGGTGCTTCTACAATATGCAAGATTATCGATGAAACATGTGAAAGTTTGTGGCAGATACTGCTACCCAAAGAGATGCCTCATCTCACACAAGAAACACTGAAAGAGGCTGCTCATAGAGTTATATCTGTTTGTCTCGTGTTGGATCGTTTGAGCCTGTTCAGTAAACAAAGCTCTACCCAGCGATCCCTAGAACTTTCTGGATAAAGCGGCAAGGAGTACATCATGTGGCTTAAGCCATTGGTCAAGGCCTTTTTTTTTTCACTCGTGTGCTTTGTTATTGAACCCAGCCCTTCATGAACAGCATGACCACATCCAGTTAAGATGTGTTGTAATAAGATTTGCTATGATCGTGTTCGATACCGCAAATTGTATGTGCGCTGTCGCTAATTCACAAATAATTTTTGAAAACCATCAAGCTGAAGATTTAATCTAATGTAAATCCATAGTCATATCTACTGTACTAAAAACAAGGAAATGTCATACCTGCTCAGCTCTGAAAGTCCAGAATTGTCTCACATGGTAAGGTGATATTTTGCCTTCTACTAAACATGGGAAGATTTTAGAATAGTCTTTTTTTTTGACACTTCTGCTTCGTGCTCATTGGCTCCGATTTCAAGGTTTCGCCTGAGCGTTTCATGGCTATGAAATGGAATGTACCTTGTCTAAATCTAGATACATGTATAATCTTGATAAGCGTAGATCTACAACTCAAATCTTAATACCAAAACAGTAGATGTATCATCAGTAGAAACAAGATAGAAATCTTTACAAGAAGAAACAAAATCTTGTAACTTGAGGAATCGCGTGCTGTATAGGGGCACTTTATTTCTAGACAGCCCGACCCACAACAGTCACAACTAATTAAACCGTCAGGCGTTGCAGCAAGGAAAGGTTTCTGTGGGCACAAATGAAGACCTGAGGCAGTATATATAATTAAAACCAAAATGATCAGAATTAACAATTTTTAGATAGGTTTGTTTTGCTTCATCTTCTTTTTCTAGTCCCCATGACGTAGCCGCACTAGTGAAAGAAGATGGTCTTACAATTTTATTTATTAAAGATACAGATGGAGATGATAAGTCAGTGTGGTATACATCATAAAAAATGGAAGCTGTAATTCTACCTTCTCGAAGATTGTGCCAAAGCTTTGACTTCGTTTGCCCCACAGTTCTCTGCTCTACATCATGAGCCTGCTGTTCTGACACAAGAAATGACAGTTGTTTGCCTGAATGGTTTCTAAATTTGATCACATTATATCTGATCTATGAAACGATAAAAGTGAACAAGAGAGATCTTTATTTGGTGTAAATGAGTCCAGATGTTTCCCAAGGACATCCCAAATGACTGGTTTCTTTTTAGACTTTGAAAGCATATCTAAGAAATGTAACTGTTTGGGTCGGGCTACCTTTACAGAAGAATGAGTTAAAATTTTGTGTTGGCAGGACACAGTTGTGAAGACAATATCTTTCACTCTTGCTGCTTCTATTGCAGACTTGGCTGGTGCTGCCCAAAGTAAGCAGGCTTGCCAGTTACAGTCACTCTCTCAGCTAAGCGGTGACACGCCTCGATGTAAAATAAAAGTGTTGCTACATGGGTGCAGCTTTCACCCAAACCTGCCATGCAGTCATAATGGGCTGATTTTACTCTTCCATCCATCTCAACATGTATCCATGGTGACAAGGCTGTCACAATGTGGGTTAGCGATTACGCCAATCGCGAACACAGACTGTAACTGGGTTGGGACTGTAATGAATGAGATGATTCCAATACCACCAACGTAACACAGTTTTGATAGTTACGAAGACAAATTAAAAGTTTATTAAAGAAATGGCATTAAGAATATAAATGATGGTTAAAAACTTAGTTAAAGAAAGGTGTACATTCACCATATGAAAGAGAAAATAAAATAAATTGATAAAACACTAACAGTTCCAAAATCTTAATGTCTACTTTACCCCTTCAGCTAGGTTGCAACCTCCAATCACACATAGAGAAATCACACTTCACCAAAATAAAACACTCATTTAATAATCACTACCACAAATGTCATTTACATGTATTAAGGCTTTTCCCTTGAGAGTTGCATCTGTCCCTGGTCCGGTTGTCCCTCGCTTGATCAGCAGATCGTT
>BLXT01006630.1:1832800-1835681 GCA_019648995.1 Plakobranchus ocellatus | reverse complement strand
TATTATTATTATTATTATTATTATTATTATTATTATTATTATTATTATTATTATTATTATTATTGTTATTGTTGTTGTTCTTGTAATTGTTGTTATTGTTGTTGTTGTTGTTTTTGCAGTTGTTGTTGTTGCTGTTGTTGTTGTTGTTGTTGCTGTTGTTGTTGTTGTTGTTGTTGTTGTTGTTGTTGTTGTTGTTGTTGTTTTTGTTGTTGTTGTTGTTGTTGTTTTTGTTGTTGTTGTTTTTGTTGTTATGCTCATCATCATCCTTTTCTATGTCATACTTGAATCAATTATCTCCAATTCCTGCACAAAAAAGCAAAGTGAATCAGAGAGTCTAACCATCCTTTCGCATTATTTTTCCTTTGAGAGAAAGAACTTGACAGAGAGAGAGAGAGAGGGGGGGGAGAGAAAGAAAGAAAGAGAGAGAGAGAGAGAGAGAGAGAGAGAGAAAAGAGAAAGAAAGAGAGAAGAGAAAGAGAGACAGAGGCTGTCTTGTTTTTATTTGTCATAATTATATTTCCCTATGTTTACTTTTTCGTTATCATTTTGCAGTCGCTCATGCCTATTTAGCCTTGATTTTTTTAACCTATAACTTTTTGCTTCCATATAGAACGACTTCAATTAAAAAAAAAAAAAAAAGTGTGAAGGAATTACTGGTTAAGTTTCGATTTGGTTTTAATAGCCTGTTTGTGACAAAGTGATCTCACGCATTCAAGCCCCCTCCATCAAGCAAGGACACTTGTGGCAGGACTCAAATCCGGATCACTGCAGATCTTAGGGCGGGTTCGATATCCAGTCTGCCACCAACGCCTCTCCTCGTTAAGAAAATTAGACTCAAGTGAAAATCAATGTGATGATTTGAGATACAAGCATAGTAGAAAATACCTTTGGTTGATAAAAGAGATTCACTTTATATTTTTTTGTTTTACTATCAGAAATTCGAAACAAATTATTCAGCAATTTTAACGTATTAATTTCTTACTGAAAACGCAAGCCGATAGGTAATGTGGTTTTAAAAAATTGAAAACTGCATATAAGTCAATATTAAAATAGAAAAGCTGGCGTGAAAACCCTTTTTAAAGAAAAATTAACAAAAACATCATAGTCAAAGTGCATAGGCAGACCGACAATTACAGATTCATAATCTTGTGTCTTAAAGTCTTCCGTTAAAACTATTGAAAAGAGCAGTGACTCGTAATTACGTGAAGTTATATTGTTTGTAAAAGTTTTTATACCATTCCTTTCTCGTTACCATTTAAACAATTGGAAAATACCGTTTACTACTAAAGAGGACCTAAGAGCGAAAGTACAATTATATTTGTGGTTCACCAATAAAGTCCACAAAAATATGGATTCGTTAATGTTGCGCCCCAAAGGTTTATGTGGAGATATTATTTAAAAGTCAATGAAGTTCACTGCAATTTTCAGAATTTAAAGAATTTTATTCACCAATCCATTCTGCTCATCTTCTTCATGGCATCAATTGCATACCGGCAACAAAGCGTTTTCGTCCTAGAAATTTAAGCACCGCAAAGAAACACCAAAGGAAACAAAATTACAGGTGCAAAAATGTTGTTTTCCAGAGAAATCTGTAAATCAGCTAGATGTAGATATTGAGTTTTTAGACTAAGCGTTTAACATACAACAGATTTAAATTAAGCCCATAGGTCTCGGGAAGATTAGGTAAATGCTAAATAAAGATCTTTGATCCAAATCTAGGCAAGCTATCAAGTTGCATACACGCATCTCCCTTCCCCGAAAACGGATGCTTTTAGTGTTAATTTACAACGAAATATAAAGGATTTCAGATCGTAGATTTGGACTGGGCGTTCAACTTATTGCTCCCGCTTATCGCATAAAATTTTCTATTATCTAAAGACTTCAGCGTCATACATCCCTAACCGTTAATCATCAAGCTATATCCTTTAACAAGTGAGCCCCCACTCGGTCGGGAGAGATGGGATATTTAGCAAAATTGCCTGAGCTATATATCTCAAGCAAAAGCGCCACTCATCAACAATATCCTCTAACACAGCTGACACAACGGATTACTAGACTTAACGAAAAGCTTTAGTATTTCAGCTTTAATACTGTACGGCATGTTTCGTTTTTGATTTACAAGCGTAACGTATTGCCTGTCCCAGTTCATAGACAGATCCTAGACTCGAAAACTTGGCAGAACGCACAGCCCATTCTGAAAGCATTAAAAAAAAAATTGAGAAAAGCTCTGAGGTGACCTTCAGAATGTGGAGCTCTTTTGTTCTTCGCGGCAGCAATAGTGTGAAATACAATCATTTTATGACCTCTGCATAGAAAAGATTGTATTTGCTCTCGATTCCTTTTCATTTCCCTCTCAATCTGGATCCACGGGCAAGAACATAAGCTGTGGGCGGCTATTGGTGGGTTTTAACGATCTCTCCATGAAATCTACAATATCGATATCGATCGAGATGTATTCACAGTCGTCTTGTCAGAGTCAGCGTTCGATAAAGTCAGCATAAAACTATTTGTCTTCCTCTTGAACACCTGGCCTATAGAATAACTAAAATGTCGTTGCGGCTTATAATGATGATGATGATGAGAATAACGATGGAGATGATGGTGTGATGATGATGATGATGATGTGATGATGATGATAATGATGATAATGATGATGATGATGATGATGATGATGATGATGATGATGATGAGAATGCAGATGGGAATGATGATGATGATGACGATGGGAAGGATTATGATAATGTTGATAATAACAATCATTCATGTATTTGAAATAATCGCGCATTTATTGGACAACAAATAAAAATACATAACAGTTAGTAAAATAATCACCACAGTGGTCATGAGGATGATGATGATGATGATAATACTAAAAATGACT
>BLXT01006630.1:1825300-1827800 GCA_019648995.1 Plakobranchus ocellatus | reverse complement strand
GTCCACCATTTAGCGGTGATCTCAGCATACTGTCAATGATGCACACTGGATTATGACATTATAGGCCTACTAAAGTTCTTAGACATAATGTGAAGAAAAAAAAAGTATAAGAACTGAGTCCATCACGGATATGATTTCAGATAATGTAAAATTAATACTATTATTATTATTGTTATTATTATTATTATTATTATTATTATTATTATTATTATTATTATTATTATTATTATTATTATTATTATTTTTATTATTAGAATTTTGTTGTTGTTGTTATCGAGATTTTTGAATTACAGCAATGGGAACTTGATTTAAAAAAAAAAAAGCGGTCGTCGCTTAATTTTCATTCAAAATTGGTGCGAAAAAAAAAAAAGCCAATACAAAAATGATGGGGATTTCTATTTTTATGCATTTCAAACTTGTCTCAAAATTTAGCTGCTATACAGAAGTGCTTCTTTGTTTCTTATTGTAAATATTTTTTACATGAATTTTACACTTTTTCTTTTAAAGTACACCGTCCTTTTTTTTTTACTTTGCTTATGTGTTTATTATTATTATTATTATTATTATTATTATTATTATTATTATTATTATTATTATTTATTATTATTATTATTATTATTATTATTATTATTATTATTATTATTATTATTATTATTATTATCATTATTATTATTATCATTGACGTTGTTGTTGTTAATGACATTACTCGTATTGTTGTTGTTCATTTCTAATTTTCCTTTTGCACCACCTGTTGCTGCTGAATTGTTTCTTATTCTATTACCATTGACTATTTCCTACTACGGAACAACTTTGTCTATTGCCATTGTTATCAAATTCCTGTCTGGTCGCATAAGAAAAAAAAAATATTGAAAATTTCACGAAAAAAATCGGGCCATTGCCGCACAAACTATCGAACAAGACCTAAATGAAATTTAATTGCACTCGCGAAAACACGTTCCTCCCATCGAAACATTAAAAAAAAAAAATAAATAAATAAATAATCATCCCTGCTATTTGTGAATCTTTTGTCTCCTCCAATGAAAGATGAATAAAATATCTGCCCATTCCTATATTGTGAAATATTTGTTTAAAATCTATTCACCTTTTCGCCTTTTCACATGAATTGTCATCATTTTTTTAAAAAATCTAAATCTTGAACAAATTTCAAGTCAACGGGATAACAAACAAAAAAAAATCACAAATATTCACGTGACCTGCTCTGTCCACCACAAAAACCAAAAAAACACGTTGCACTTTAAAAATAAAAAATCACCATAATTTACTGAATACTCTCTAAAAAGTGTAAAATTGTAATTAATTATTTCTTTTCTTCCTGCGTGTTATTGTTAGTATTTTTTTTTTATTGCTTATATCGATATCTTTGTTCATTTAACTTTTTTTTTTTTTTCAAACAAACGCCTAATTATTTGCTGAAATTGCATCTACCTAATTCCGACATCAATGATTAGATCTAATCTAGTCTGGATCGTCTAGAGAAAGTGCACTCCTATCCAGGCATCGGACGACAAAAAAAATAAAAAAGTGGGCAACTTCACAGAGTGGGAGTTAAGCACTCGGCCAACCAGTATCTCTATCTCTAGGCCAATGTCGATTGGATGCACCTCCTCGGTTTTCGGAAAGTCTCGCTAGTTCACTATTAGAGACTGGACTAGTTTTTATGCCTTGTAGGTTTCAAGATCTCTGGTACTCAGAGATAGGCATCGGTGCAAACGACTCGTTTTTACAAGAAAGAAGGAAGAAAGAGGGAGGTAAACAGATAGAGAGAGAGAAAAAGAGAGAGAGAGAGAGAGAGAGAGAGAGAGAGTGGATGAGAGAGGAAGAAAAAGATAAAAAGGAAGAGATGAAATGAACAACAACAACAACAACAACAACAACAACAACAACAACAACAACAGCAACAACAACAACATCAACAACAACAGCAACAACAAAACAACTCTCTCCCCTTTGCTCTCGCTCTTTCTCATTCAAACTTCTCTTTTTTTCACTATCTCTACCCTCTTTGTTTGTTTCTGTTTCTCTCTTTGTCCCTCTCTTTCTCCCTCCTTACCAACACTTTGTCTCTTTCTTTCCTACCTCCTCCTTCTTCTCCTCTCTCTCTCTCTCTCTCTCTCTCTTCCTCTCTCCCTCTCTCTCTCTTTATCTTTAACTCTCTCTCTCTCTCTGTCCCCGCCCTCCACCCCACCCCCTTCCCCGCTTCAAAAGATATGCTTCACGCTTTTCCTAATTTTAACCCAATCTGAACCCTGTCAATTTTTCTTCTTCCTTCCTTCCCCCTTTCTCTCTTTCTCTCTCTCTCTCTCACTCTCTGTCTCTCTACTTCTCTTTCGTTCCTTCTCCCAGTTATTCTGTTACTGAATTACTGTCTACCTCGCTCTCCTTATTTTTACTCTTTATTGAAACTACTACTACTACTACTACTACTACTACTACTACTACTACTACTACTACTACTACTACTACTACTACTACTACTACT
>BLXT01006630.1:1765800-1775855 GCA_019648995.1 Plakobranchus ocellatus | reverse complement strand
ATCTACATTTCAAGGCCAATAGATTATAACTAGATTTAGCACTCTGTTATACATCATCATTTTTCATTGAAAACCTTTTTACAAATTTTTTTATCCAGTTTCCTGCTTTTTCAAAATGAAATAAAGAACAGTTTTTCTTGTTTTGTGCTTATTTATAGAAACTAGATCCAATTCCCTTCAATTTGATATATAATTTGTATGGTTTTATCCTATAGAAAAGTCCTATGTTAGCTTTTCACAAAATGATAGCCAATTTTAGAATAATCCCATTCTACCCCTGTGTCCAGTCGCAAAATATGTGGGGGTAGTGAATCAGTTAAAAAGAGCAACTACTCTGAGACTTCGATAAAGACTGGGATTGGAGAGAAAAATGAGGTTTTGTAAACCTTTGGACTATAGATATTCTTGAAATATTAAAGGTGTGTTTATAAATCAAGAATTAGATTTAGAGTGAAGCAAATATACTGTAGATTAAAAGGCTGAGGCTATGTTGGCAAGTGATTGTCGTTGGCACATACATGCAAGTATAACTATTATATTTATATAGAATCATATATCGTGTAAATCACACAGTAATTACCTCTTGGTACTATTCTATTAAGAGCTCAATGCCAAAAAAAAAAAACAAACAAAAAAAAACAATTAAACTAATGTTAGAATAGCTGAATGCTCTCTGCAAAAACTTTATCAAGAAAGAGAAACGAGCAAACCAAGACAAAATGCTATCAACTCTCCTAAAGAATTGCTCTCTATAAATGAATAAATAAGGCTTAAAATTTATTCAATCTGCGCCATTTGACTGAAATGAAAAGAAAATCTAAAGGTTTGTCATTTGAATGCTGTTACAGAGTAAAACTGAGAGGCAGTTCAAAGTTGATGGTGGTATTGTTGACTAATGATTTTTACCATAACTTTTTCGGTAATAATTTGGCCAACCTCGATAACATCTATGATAAATTAATATTATAGGCCTACTGCACAAAATTTTGATTATGATAGGTACCCAGGCATACAAATCATAGGCACTCCATAGACCCTGGCCATACCATTTTTGATAAACAAGAAAAATCCCCAAAAAACAACAAAAAAAAAAACCTGTCAAAAGCACATTACACAGATGATAGTACAGGTCATTTTGAAAACTCATAATACAGAGAAATACTGTATGTGTTTTCAAGTTCACATACAGAGCCCGTACAAATTAAGATGCTGAAAAACAAACACCACACACAAGTTCAGATACAGTCGTCCACTATAAAGTACATGTTTTGGATGTTCAAATTCATACTATGTAGTAACATTATCATACAGGCCAAATGGAAGCCCTGCAAGATGCACCTTACTCTTCAAGAATTTGCTAAAAGATTATTTTGCCATTTATCTCCGATATTTCTGCTTTTGAATGTAATCCAATAGCAACGAAATTCAACAATTTTTCTGCCATTTTGAGACCATGTGAATTTAGCTCAACATTCATTAATTAGGCTTATACTCTTACGGTGCAGTAAATGTTTGACAAGGTTCATACAGGCACATGATCGTATGGAAAGTCGACCAAACCAATCCGCTGGGAGGCAGAACACAGCTGCCCTCTAGTCATAAACATATAAACTAAATTGTGTAATTTAATACCTAGGCTTCTATTTTGTTATTTGAAATTCTGGTAAATATGCACCAACATCCTCGCGTAACATTAACCTTAAGCTAATGACAAAACAAAGTCAAGAGGTATTCAGCAAGATACCGATATATAAAAAAAAGAGATTCCTTAAGAAATATTTCCACAAATAATCATTTGCCAGGTCTTAAACTAGATGTTCTGAAAACAAGTAGTAAAAGAAAGAAAATATTTGTATAAAAAATAGGGCAATTGCTTCAACATTCACTGTTGCTGTTAATACTTTCAGTATGAAAATATGTGTACTGGAATTCCATCTTCCAACATTTGAATGAATCCTTCAGATCTGTCAAGGTAGCTTATTATTGTCACAGATACAATAAATATATGTGTTTGTGTGTGCGAGTCTTGAAGTCATTTCCAAAGAATATGATGTTGCATGCAAGGGATTTTTTTTCTGCTTTTCTTTTCCTTATCTAACCTCCAGAAACGTCCCATTATCCAGACACAAAGATTTACACCACACAGAAAGATTCTGGCTAGATCAGTTAAAATAGATTTCAAATTTGAAAAACTTCTCATCGATTTGGACTTGCCTTATTAAGACATTCACACCGACCGTGAATGTGTGCAGAATTTAGCTTACTCTGAAAAGAGAATGGACAGATTTATCCCAAGTAACCAGCGCATATATAGAGACAGTAAATGAGCACTAATTGATCAGAAATTATTGCAATGGAGATTTCACTTGCACAAAATTAAGTACATTATCCTTGGGTCATATTTGACTAATGACTCTTATTAACAAACGTGAAGTCTATAACTAATAACAGGTTAAAAAACCCCTCTAATGTACCGATAAATGTCTCAAGTTAGGGGCAGAATACTGGGACCTTTCACACTGTGTAAGTGTATAATTATATGACCAATACTGAACATTACTGCATACATAATATGTGGATTGAGAATTATTGTCAATTTGTTTATAAAATTAAAAAAACCTGTATAATTTCTCTAGCTTTTATCAGGTTCGTGTAAGGGTGTAAAAATCATGCATTAATTAATGTGCATACAGGTAGTGAGCTCTTTTTTCTTTCTTTTTTTATGAAGAGCCAAAAAATTAATGCCCACTGTTGAGACCTACCTCACCCTAGCCCTCAAGTTAAGGAAATAGAATTCATTGCCTAATATTTGTTACAATAAGATACACACGTATGAAATATGACTCTTTGCCTACAAATGTGACAATGATACATCAATATACAGGTTTGATGTATTGATATACTTTTAATAAGCTTATTTTGAAATAAATGCCTCTGATCATAAAAAAATATATTGAGATAACAATGGGTTGAGAAGTACTGGAGTGCTGGACAATAAAATACATTGCATTCATATGTAGGTCTAAAACTTATGCAACATTGTGTTTTGAATTAGGTTTTTCAGAAATTAATGCTTTCTGGTCATCAAAATAATATTGAGCTATCAAGCAAAACATGCACCAGAGTGCTAAGGTGATTAAAAAAAGGGCGAGGTATGAGTGACAAGTTGCATATATATATATATTTCAGACTGGAAGAACGTGATATAAAGATACATGGATGCAAAAAAATTGTGAACTATCGCCGATTCGTTTATAAAATCAGAATACAATTTCTCTAGCTTTTTCTAAGGCATACAAGAAGACTAGAATATTTTGAAGTATATGCAGCATTTGGTGTTAACTATAAACATTTTGTCAATGATTTAGATAAAAGAATATTAGAGAAAATGATTTAAATATTACATAATAAAAAAAAAATCTAGATCTTGCTTATCCTGTGCAATCAGCCACCTTCTTTAAAACATAAATTGAATTACAGATTCCTTCAATGACATGTACACATGTACTAATATAATACGTAAATTTATTTATTTTTTGAAAATTATTCAAACTTGCACATATTCTACTATAGATATAATCTAAAAAAAAAAATTATAAAAGATGTGACGTATTTTTAAGAATTCAATTGGATTTTTTTTTATTGCATTAGCAACATACATTATTTAAAAAAAAATAAGACTTGATTAATTGGCACAACTATGCCAACTACCACGTCTACTATCAAGAAGTTTGAATGCTAGATTTTCATTGCTGTCACTCTATTATGTCAATAGTCAGAAGAAAACCTGTGACTCACAGCGTAAAGAAAAGTGATCTCCCACTAAAATAGGTTCTGTGTAGAAATAAAAATAATAAAAGAAAAAAAAAAAACAGGATTATGTGATGACACTAAAAAATACAAGACATCTTGTGCCAGGAACAAGTGTGATAATAAACATTCATTAGCCATTATTCTCATTTTTTTTCCACCGGATTTTTCATATCTTTAGGGTCTGTGTTTAACACCACATAAAATCTACACCTGCTGCTTTCTAAGAAGCCTAAAACTTATTTTTCAGTGGCAGATTTTTTTTCTGTGAAACATCTCATTTTATAGCGACTAGCCAAACCCATCACTGATTTTTTATTATTTCACTCAGAGATATTCTCAAGAAAACAAAAGTTGCGCACCAAACATTTAATGCTGGTTTTTCTCTTTAGCTTTGACTTGAGGCACACAAAGTTGCGGAACATTATTGTTATTAAAATGTCTACATGCATATTTTGATTCATATGCTTAATAAGGCTTAAATAGGGTTATAAAATCTTTTGTCAACCGGCAAAGCAATTTTGGGATTTTAAAATATGATTACATAAAATGGCATGATTTAGAGCAACATTTCTAGATTTATGACGATTTTATTGACGCATTACAAAAATTTGTATAGGCCTTACAAGTTTGAGCTTAGCTCCATTATAATAAGATACTAGAACTCTTCTTGTTTTCCATATGTGAGCAATGAGCCCTAAAAGAGGTCAGATAATATTTTGCAAGTATTTTGAGGTGTAGGAGGTACACCGACAAGGTTCGAAAAATTTTAAAAATAAAAAAATTAAGTACAAGAAAATGCTGGCTAACCAGAATGAGCTATTAGATATATGCATGTTTAGGAAAGTTGATAGTAATACATGGAATTTTATTAGAAATACAGCAGGTTTTTTTTTTTTGTAATTATTTGTGTAAATATTTGTAAATATCTTTCTTCTTAACCAACATTTTGAAGTGGTGCAAATAAGCACCTCAAATAGTTGAACATGAACATGTTTTGAAAAAAAAAATATTAATAGAGGATGCTAACGCTCAAAGTTTTTGATTTCCAGAATTACATGTATCGCCAAAAGAGCGACAAGCAACTATGCCATCAAATACACACATAAAACATTACACACAACAAAAATGTTTCACCAGATCGTTGGTTCACAAAATAAAAAAATTAAAAAAATTAAAATCTCTAGCACTTTTTATATTGGAAGAGACACACAAAATCATTAGTTGATTTATACAACTGATCTAAAGACTATTCTGGAGTGCTGCCAAATTTCCCTTGTCTCCTCCAGCACCCAAACAAAAAAAAGGGGGGGGGGGGNNNTAATGGATAAGATAATACATGCATTCTTTGTCTATCCAAGATCTTTAGGTAAAAAAAAAAAAAGGAAAAAGTGTGTCATCTGTTTGAGGCAGAAAAAAAAAGGAATAGACTCTGAGTGTTGTAGAACAGCTGTAAAAATTTGGCGTATTTTGCTGATGGCTCAATGTTTCAATCAATTATCATGTTTGTGCTGCATCTGTTCAATCAGGCCCGATTGGGAAAAACTTTCATGTTTGTGCTGCATCTGTTCAATCAAGTCCGATTGGAAAAACTTTCAGAACTTTCGGGAAATATTATTTGCCCCAGACACATTTTTAGGATAGAAACAGAAAAGAATTGTACAAAAAAAATTACGTCCAGAAAATATTTTTTTCACTATAGAAGGATCAACGGCAAAGCCCACACTTATTAAAAAAGTGAATGATGGGTGCCTATTTTTTTTTTTCCATTTTGACCTGCAAGTCATACTATTTAATCATATATTCACAGAATGCATTTTTTTCTGAAAGTTTACAAATTTGTTGGAGTACTTATTTTAACACCAACTGTGAATGCAAGTCTTCTGCACTCCAGGTTTTTTGTTTTTTTTTGGAGCCCTGCAGTTTCAAAATTTCTTGTGAGTTCGGAGTGTCAAGGAGTTAAAGCAATAGTTTTAAAGCATAGCAGGCACGTCAACATAAATGTTATACAAGAAACCACTAAAAAAAAAGGATTAAAATAACTTTCGTTTAAATCTCATTGTCCACTGCAAGTGCAAGCATCATCAAAGAAAATCATCTGATGACCATCACCTCATCACTTACTGTGAAGAGAGAGTCAGTATATATATCCTTTTGGCTTTAACAATACGATTATCTCGACCATCATTATCACTAAATATCAGATCATCGCTACCTTTAGAACCAATGTTTCATGATCAGTTATCAATTTAAAAGCTGCTCGGCCACATTCACATTTTACCACCCTCAATGAACAGTGTATACAAACAAATTCATGCATGAATACCAATATCAAGGTGCTTTCAGTTTTTGGTTTTTTTTTTCCGAAGAATAAGAGCAATTGATCAACAGGTTAATGATGTGAATGTAATGTAATACATACATGAATGCAATATTGGTACATGTATGTTGCTAGTTTGCTATGCTAACACATTTTAGGACACCATAACAAGACAAGAAACACGGCAGCAGATTCACTATGTGAAAACAATTTCATTTTGATTATTGCTATTCATCATTAAGTACATAACTGGAGGAATATTTTTGGAACAGTGGGTTTTATGAAAAAAAATTATAACAAAATTTTTGGTAACAGTGAAGTTTAAAAAAAAAAAAAACTTTTCTAAAAGTCAGTAAAAAAAAAAATTTTACAACAGTGAGATTTACAACAAAAAACCCCATAACAATGAGATTCACAAAAGTATAAAAACATTGTGTGAACATTTTTGTAACATTGAGATTGAGCATCTTTGAGGCTGTCATGATAATGATATTCAATTTTGTTCTATGGCTATCAGTAAAGAGATTTGATCTTAGACAGAGTTGCTGCTCTTGTCTGCATCTCCTAGTTCCTAACTCTTGTACAAAAAAAACAACAAAAGCAAATTAGAAAAAAATTAAAAACCTGTAAATCTGAATAAAGCTCTTGGACTTTGCCACCATTTTACCGTTAGCATCTACATGAGTTGAGAGTTAAAGTCAGAAGATTGAAAAAGTGACAACTCTCTAACTAGATTTATAAACAAACCATTAGAAGTCTTGACAAAAGGATGCAAAGTCTTACTTTTCTCTCTAATCTTAATTCTTCTCTTATGTCCGTCTCCGTGTCGTAAGAAAAGCCAACCCTCACACTTTTTCAGATTTCTTTTGTAGGTTTTGTCAGATTTATTGTCAGCTTATTACTGTTATGTTTGGTGTCATCTACCTGCTATTTAAGCTTGGCTAACATGTTGGCAAGTTCAAGGCTGGGATAATGATTGTGATAACAGGAAAAGCTTAAAGAGAAGGCTATGGTAAGGTGAAAATATGAGTAAGGAGCAAGCAAACAAGCAAAGCAAAAAAATAAAAGACAGAAAACTAAACTATGGCAAAGGCGTTGTCTCAGTCTCCATAAGACCATTGGTGTTGTCCAAAGTCTAGATAACACCACTGGATGTGTTGGCAATGCGCCCGCCAATAAAGTGAGCCACGCCGCTCAGCAAGATCAAGGCCACAGAAATGACGTCCAGGACAAAACCCCAGCTCAGGGTGAAGCGCTTGGTGAACAGGTGGTACAGCTGCCGCGGGGGGCTGTTGTTGTTCTGAGCTATTACAGGGTCAAAAGCCTCGCGGTGCTTGGCTCCCATGATTATGTCTCCGATGAGGATGAAGGTCGCTGTGCATTCAAACAATTAGAAAACAACATGTAGTTGGATTATTTACAGTATTGCATTTTTCCTCTCCAGAATGGTTTGATATATTTAGTAAAACAAGAAAGAGCAGTTCAAACTAAATAGTGAGAATATCTCTCTCTGTTATTTGTAGTTGTACAATATTGTATAAGGTAAAGCCCAGCTAAGTCAAGATGATTTCAGACTACAAAAATAAAAAAAAAAAATTCTCAATGACATAAGATATTCACTTAAGTTGAATAATAAAAAGTACGTAAATCACTTTTTGAGATTGACATATTAATGTGGTAAACTCCTACCATGTGCCATCCAGCATAGTTTATGCCTCAGGGATGGGCCTGATGGCGAGATCCAATTCCCATGACAAGATAGCCCAAAATCTGGTCTTAGGCCTATGTATTTAGGGAACTGATTTAAAATATCATTGTGATATACTTTTTAAGATTGTGATTAAATTTGATTCTGATCAGAACAATCATGTTCAATACCAGCCAGACAATGACAGGACTCATTATACGCTAAAATTTAGGAATATGGGCTTTATAAACGATCATATTCTCAAGACAGCCACCCTCCTGAAAAAAAAATTAGTCATGTATCACAGCAAGTCAAAATAAGCTCGGGCTATCAGAGCAGAGGGCGTTGGGATTGAAAACAGAGAGAGAGAGAGGGAGAGGGGATAAATCAACTATATACGAGGGCAGGCTGATAATTATTCTTGCATGAATATTTGCAGCAGAACATCCCTCAGCTGCCAAAAACTCGATAACAGAGCGCTGTTTGATGAGAAGGTCATTGGACGTCGCCATTGTCTCATAAACATGGCTACCCCATCACGTGTTGCATGTCAATGCATTATGAGTACAAATGACGTCACACAAACTTGTTGTTCTAGTTAAGCTTAGAAAAATGGTTCCAGAGTATATGTATGAAATTTTAGGTCGATGTGACTAAAATCGACTGAGTTATTAGCAAACAGAACTTAATTATCAGCCTGCCCTCTTATATAGCTTTAGCTGGAACGTAAGAATCGAACAGTTTTTATAGTATTATTTACGCTTCCACTATTTTTGTCCTATACTGGCCAGGCTTAATTATGAAATATGAACTGTCTTCCTATAGTGGTTTGTAAAGACTGCGCTGAATTTTAATAAGGGTTTTCCTCAAGGGAGGGAGAGTGCAGTTATCTTTTGTGGCATAAGGTCAATTACCTGAAATGAGGCAGAAGCAGAGGATGAAGAGATACAACCACCGCAGCCTGTCTCCCTTGCTCTTAATGACCACATTCAAGACAGCAAAGCCCACAGCCAATACCAAAAAGATCAGACCCAAGAGCGCCATGGCCTGCACACCCCTGATCCAGGCTGAAATCAAAATACCACAGTCAGATCATTTTGAGGAAAAAAAAAATAGAAAAGTGGTGATGTCTTAGCTGGCTTGATACTATATGGATAAAAAATGGTGATGAAAGATATTGTATGGGAAAACAGCAGGGGAACATGAAGCATATGGATGTGGGACCAAGATAAAAGGAGCATATGTATCTACATATACTGCAGTTTGCCAATTTCAAGACAGCCCCCTGGATATATTGGCATGAAAGGACTTTTGATACAATGTCCCTATATGAGAATGTCCATATATTCAAACAATCAAATGAAAAGAGAAAGTTAAAAAATACTCTATTGTTGCTATAACCTATCTTCTCTTCTATCCTTTGTACTTTGAATGCACTGATTATTACAGTCAGATTTTCCTGAAAAAAATTACATCACTTGTTCAAAATAAATTGTCTAACAGCTGACACAATTTTGTTATATGACTCCTTCAAGATTAGAATGAAAACATATTGAACTCCCCTCATACAAGTGCTTGAGTCTTTTGTCGTATGATCAGTCCTGGCAGTTTTATCAGACTTGGCATTTCCTCTGACATATGGAAAGGCCTTCAGTGCAATTTTTGAAGAAACTTGATACATTAAATACCCTAGATCTGATAATTCTTTCCTTTTAAAACTTCCGAAATAGTGGTTTTGGGCTATGAAAAAAAATGGTGCTTCTGTCGTTTTAAATGAAAGTACAAAATTCTTTTTTCCTGTAAGCCAACTTTAATCATGACGTCTTGTCTTAAATTTTATTTGCTTGGGCTCATAAGAATGGAAATAATCTTGATCAAAACTATCAGTTGAGATGGAAAACAAAGTTTTGAGTATGATGATAAAAAAAATTTGCTTTTTAAGGCAAAACAATCCACAGAAAAAAAAATATATCCATGATAGAGCTTCCCAGATATCAGTGAAACCCAGCAGATTGGATGAGAAAGTGTTTTAGAATGGTCCACTGCTTAGCACATTTTCAATCCTCAGATATCTAAAAAGTGGTAATGCTTAAAATAAAATCACAAACAACCTTTCATTACACTTACATAATCTTTAGCAAAACTGTCGTACTCAATAAACCATTCATTTACTTTATTTTTCTTTCAACCAATAGAACTGGCCAATATTCATGATTTTGCCGATTTTGTGCTGTAACT
>BLXT01006630.1:1707720-1717808 GCA_019648995.1 Plakobranchus ocellatus | reverse complement strand
ATAACAAAATCACTATCAAATGGTCAACCTTCCACAAATCAAGCTCATTCATCACCAAGTGAAGAGATACAGATCAATTTTTTTACATGGATCTGCTCTTACTATCCAAATTTGCATTAATTATACCTTAATAATACTCAAATGGGCTTTTCCATGTTCTAATTAAAGATGTGCTTTTTTTCCCCCAAAAAACAGTAAAAAGCGTGACACAATTTTGGGGTCCACCTAATGGCTGTTGCTCTACAACAAATGCAGCTTACAATAAAATGTACCAAAATTCGAGTTGAGAACCATCCATTTTAAATGGAATGTTGAAAGTTATTCCTAATTCTATGAGTAGAAATTGAAGGAATTTTTAATCATTTAGATATCACAAGACCTAAACCCAACGGCGGCTCGTCTCAATGGGTAGGGTGGGCAATGCCCAACCAGATTGGCTAGGGCCTGAGGTTGGGGATGTGAATGAGCGGGCTTGCCACAAGTTTTGCCCTGTGCCTTATGAGGGCTATGACACTGACATGTTTATGATCAGAAAGTTCATATCTGAAATAGGACCATTGTCTTGAGAGCCTAGTTTTAGGATAAGTTTTACAAATTCGGAATGACAGCTTTTTTGTGACGATATAACTCAGTTAGATGACAATGTGAAACTATTGTGCGGACTCAGAATTTCAATCAGAATTACTTGGCCCCCAGACCGCCTGGCAATAAGGGGTATGCCCAAACAATGCTCAAACCCACGAGCCACCGTTGCCTTGATCAAAAGGCTTTTCTGTATGTTTATGGTCAGTTGTTTCACCTTGTGTTAAGCCAGATCTGGTGTAGTCTCAAAACAAACAAATATTATGGTTAATATAAACAATGTTTTGAATCGTTTTGAATTGTTTTGAGGTGTACACGTAGTGATTCCAAATTCTAATAGCTCTTTCTTTGTTTTTCAATATACCACCAGGTGTAACAGGATCAAACATCTGTCCGAGCAGTCACCATGCATTCGGCATTTATCTGCAATGGGGTTGGTACCTTCCTCCTGGTCACAGCACTGGTCCTTCATATTGTGTGCCTGTCTATGCCTTACTACTCTGAGGCGAACTTCGATGATTTTGGTATGGAGGTGTCCCGGCTGGTACAATCGGACCCAACACAGCTTGGATTGAGCAAAGATGCCTCACCTGAAGAGCTTCAAAATGCTATTGAAAGTAAGTAAAATATTCACAGCCATCATGTGACAACTCATATAATGTGTAGATATAATCTGAAAGTTGATCATACGAATGATTGTTATTCCTTACTTTCTAGGTTTACGAGACAGCCAGACTTTTACATCATCATTTGATCATGAAATATTTTAACTCTCACAATTTAAAGAAAATGTAAAAAATATATTGATTTTTTTTAAAATAACGCATGGACATCCACTAGAGCCTTGCTCATTTTTTTTACCACATTTGGAATCGATGTTTAGTTTTTCGTAGTTAGCCAAATAGAGTGTAGTATTGTCCATAGACTTAACACTGTTGATTTTTACTGGGTTACAGCAGATATCTCTATTTTGGGATATGACTTAAAAAAAAAAAAAAAAGAAGTATCCGTCTTTGCCTAAATTAGAATCATTGCTTTGATTGCACCTGAATTCTTCAAATTTTTTTTGAATCTACAAAACCATCCTCATCTGCAATAATTATTTAGTGCAGGAGTATACTTTCATTATCAAGAAATTGAGATGTGACTGCTTGTTCCCATCACACATCTTAATTTAGTTCAATCTGCCTTTGTGCATAGGTTTAAAATGTATTATAATGATTTTTGTTCATTTTTCTTCGCTCATTGGAAGACCGATTGATCTGTTACTCTGAAACCATTGTCAAAACTTACAAACAAAGACTCTTTAGCTGTGGAGAATAAGATAATTGTCAGCTGAAATATCCTCTGCACTGATTTATTATTTTATGAGATGTGATTGAGATACAAATGTCCAAGTTTATTTTCTTCATTACATTATTTATAATAGTATATAAAAGTATGAGAAAAAGGCAATTTTTTAAACATATATCACAGTTGCTAATCCATTTTCTTATCAAATGTAAGACAAATAAGATACTTGAAACACTATTATCAATCTTAACATACATCAAACATATTCTTGCCCATGTCTTTAGACCTTGCAGTGCACTCTTACGGCTCCTTGAACTTTGGTATGTGGAAACTGTGCATGGACTCGGAACAGGTGACGAGGTGCGTCCACTGGAGCAGGGAAACCACTTATGAAGATTCAAGCGGATTCTTGCTCACCCTAAAGGCTGGAGGTAAGACAAGGCCTAGCGCTTTTCAATGTGGTATCATAGTGTAGATCTTGATACACTGGGATGTGCCTATATAACGACATGTTAGCTCAAGTATTAATGTCACTATTTTGTGTAGATCTTGATACACTGCAATCAGCCTATATAATGACATGTTTAGCCCTAGTATTAATGTCAATTTTCTGTATAGATATTTATACACTGCGGTCTGCCTATATAACGACATGTTTAGCCCAAGTATTAATGTCACTATTTTGTGTATATCTTTATACACTGCAAACTGCCTATATAACGACATGATTAGCCCTAGCATTAATGTCACTTTTTGTGTAGATCTTCATACACAGCAATCTTCCTATATAATGATATGTTTAGCCCTAGTATTAATGTAACTATTTAGTGTAGATCTTTATACATTAGGCTCTGCTTATATAATGACATGTTTAGCCCTATTGCTAATGTCACTATTTAGTGTAGATCTTTATACATTGGGATCTTCTTATACAATGACATGTTTAGCCCTAGTGTTAATGTCATTATTTAGTGGAGATCTTTATACATTGGGATCTGCCTACATAATGACATGCTTAGCCCTAGCAGTGTCACTATTCAATAAAGCTCTGTACACTTAATTATTGTCCGACATATTGATTCCAGTAGAAAATATCTGGGGTTTTTTTACAGCACAAAATCGGCGAACCCAGGAATATTGGCCAGTTCTATTGGTTTAACACTTCGTGGGATGTTTGGATAAAAATAAAGTAAATAAGTTGTTTATTGAGTAAAATAGTTGTCCAAAAGAGACTTTAATGAAAGGTTTTATTTGTGATTTCGTCTTAAGCAATACTTCTTTTTTGATATCAGAGGATTAAGAATGTGCCAAGCACTATCTCATCTTATCTGCCATATTTCAGTGATATCCGGGTAGCTTTTCCATGAATACTTTATGTTCAGTGTGTTGTTTTGCTACTAAAAGCAAATTTTGCTTATCATCAAGATCAAACCTTTGTTTGCCATCAGAACTGATGGTTTTAGGCCCAACCAATTGAAATATCTGACAAGGCATAATGGTTGGTTTAAAGTCAGAGACACAATCTTTTATCATAGCCTCAAATTTACTAATTCATTGGGTGTAGGAGAAAAAAGTAATTAGATGTAGGGTATTTGATCTACAAAGCTTTTATATATTTCATTTACCTCAATAGAACATACATTGCACTGAAGGCCTTTCCAGATGTTGTCAGAGGAAATGCCAAGTCAGGCAAAACTGCCGGGACTGATCATAAGACAAAAGACTGAAGCACTCGTATGAGGGGAGCTAATTAGTTTTTATTCTGATTATGAAGGAGCCATATGATACAATTTTGTTAGCTATTAAGTAATTCATTTCGAACACACAGTGCAATTTTTCAGGAAAATCTGACTATGATAATCAGTACATTCAAAGTGCAAAGGGTAGAAGAGAGAATAGGTTGTAGCAATAGGAGAGTATTTTTAAAATCTTTGTCTTTTCATTAAAATATATTGACATTCTCATATAGCGACATTGCATCAATAGCCCCATTCATGTCAATATATCCAAGGGGCTGTGTTGCTTGTATATTGGCAAATTGCAATATTTAGATACACATGTTTTTTTTTATCTTGGTCCCATATCCTTCTGCTTCATTTTCCTCTGCTGTTTTCCTCTACAATATCTTTTATCATATTTATTATTCCTCTTTTGTTTATCCGTATAGTGTCAAGCCGGCTTGGGCATCACCACTTTTCTATCTTCTTGCCCTCAAAATGAACTGACTGTGGTATTTTGATTTCAGAATGGATCAGGGGTGTGCAGGCCATGGCGCTCTTGGGTTTGATCTTTTTGGTATTGGCTGTGGGTTTGGCTGTCTTGAATGTGGTCATTAAGAGCAAGGGAGACAGGCTGCGATTTTTTTATCTCTTCATCCTTGGTTTCTGCCTCATTTCAGGTAACTAATGTTATGCCATAAAAGATAAGTGCACTCTCCCTCCCTGTTAAAGTTTCTTCTATATGTAGGAAAATCTTTATCGTACATTCAGAGTAATTTTCACAGATGAAAGAAGAAAATATATTTCATATTTCATGTGTGGCCTTGGGGGGGGGGGGGGNNGGGGGGGGGGGGGGGGAGAGTTCTTGAAAATATGATCATTTAAAAAACAAGTATTCCTAAAGATCTAGCAAGTCCTATATCAGTCTGGCTTGTATTGCATATCTGTGCTGATATACAGAGCGGTATCTTATCACTATCTTAACACATCTAGCACTATGATATTTCAATCAGTGCTTTGGATACGTAAGTCTATAGGTCAAAGGCCATATTAAAATTTGTTTCATTGCCACCTTGTCACGAGGGTTAAGTCTCACCATAAAGCCCATCCCTGAGGCTTTACGGCGGCAGACATGTTGATGGAAAGAACAAGTAGGCAAAACCCATGCTAGAAGGTCACATACTAAGAATTTACCATGTTGATAATCTTGCCCCCCAAATAAATTAATATGTTTTGTAATATTCTGCTTATATGAATATCTTATGTCATTCAGATCTTTTTGTGTACTTGAACTCGGTTCTTTTGGTAAAAGTTGTCGGATCAAGATGAATTCAATATTTTTTTTTTGCCAGGGTAAATAATGTTAGGGTAGTGGCTAAAGAACCTGCCTAACAATTCACAGAGACGTTTCGGTTGTGAATAAGTTACAGAAAAAGATTTTCTTACAGCAATATAGTCCGGTCTGTCTTTTCTTGTTTTAAGAATATGTCAAATCATTTTGGAGAGGAAAAATGCCATACTGTAAATAATCCAACTACATGTGGATTTCTTTTTTTTTTTATTTGTTTGAATGTACAGCGACCTTCATCCTCATCGGAGACATAATTATGGGAGCCAAGCACCGCGAAGCTTTTGACCCTGTACTAGCTCAGAACAACAACAGCCCCCCGCGGCAGCTGTACCACCTGTTCACCAAGCGCTTCACCCTGAGCTGGGGCTTCGTCCTGGACATCATTTCTGTGGCCTTGATCTTGCTGAGCGGCGCGGCTCACTTTGTTGGCGGGCGCATCGCCAAAACGTCCAATGGCGTTGTCTAGACTTTGGGCAACACCAGTGGTCTTATGTTTAATAGAGTCAGTCAATGCTTTTGCCATAGTTTAGTTTACCGTCTTTTTTTTATTTTGTATTTTTTTTGCTTCTTTTGTTTGCTTGCTCCTGACCATGTTTTCATCTTACCATAGCCTTCTGTTGACTGCCCATGCAAATGTTCAAGATGTGCCAGTCCTGCACAAATATTATTATGCAAAACACAACGCTGATGAACCATATCAGAAGCGTGTATAATAGATAGGCAATGACAGTGCTCATGTAGCAGTTTATGGATATAAAGGTTTCTGTCCTAGCCTTCAACCCCTGGTCTTAAAACAACTGAGAACACCAGTGCATGATATGTAAAGTTAAAACCTTGATGCATGCAGGAAATTAAACATGGTGTTCTGACAAAAATACCTGCTGAAATTTATGAGCAGACAACTGACGGAAACAGACTGATAGATGGTGTAAGAAACAAGAGGCAAATTACAAATGCTAAATTAAGGGTTCAACAACAGCCATTGCAGGTTGTGATGTGGTTCATGAAAAAATAAACTTTGCTGATCAGGTAACTGGTGTAGAAAATCTACAGAACAGTCTACCATTTGTCAAAGCCGTCATAAGACAGCATGGCAAACTTCCTTGCATTATAATATACGACCATCAACAAATGCAAGATATTCTACGATTCTGTTGTCCACCTGTGACATGTCGCTCAACAGTCTTGTCCTTTGACAAGGCATTCAATTTGGCTCAAGTTAATGTAACGCTGGCTGTTTATAAAAACCTGTCAGTGTACAGGCGGAAAACAAACATACATCCTGTATTTTGCGGACCTATGTTTTTGCACGGGGAATCAGGTGTAACAACGTTTTTTCATCACCTGAAGGGACAATGATCTTACTCCAAGAGAGAAATGAAAAACAGACTGCCAGTGTTAGGATCAAATGAAGAAAAGGTCATGCACATTGCGATGGCCAAAGCTTTTCCAGATGCACAAAGACTTACATGTGCACGTCACATAGAGAAAAAACTTATTAGCTTCCATGCAGGACAAAATAGGTATGCTACAAAATCAAAGGAGACAGGTAAAGTACCAATTTTTCCATCTGCGCTAAATCATATCGATCTGTATATTCTCTGTGTGTGACTTTAAAAGTAAAATTACACAGAAAAATCTAGCAGACCACATAAAAAACAGGATCCATTCTTTGCTGGTGGAGAACAAAAGGGCTTGGGCAACACAAACCCGCTATAGATGAACAATTGCTGTGAATCAACCAATCACATCCTTAAACAGGCAGTTCTTGGAAGAGTCAGAATCTTTGGGATCTCATTCACGACTTTCATTCTGTCGTTCAAAGGCAGTTCAAAGAATTTAGATGCAGGATAGTTTGTATTATGCCTCGACCTCGCCAAGTTTAAAAGCAGTCCTGATGTTTGGCTCAATCTTGAGAAAATAAAAAAAAAAAATTAAGAACATTAAAAAAATTCCAAGTGCATTTCTCAGAACTTGACTTTGTCCGCAGCACAGATGGTCAAAAAGTGTTAAAAGAATCAAAGCATGGTGTACGTAAGCTCCATTAGAGGAAACGGAAAATGAATGCACGTACACGGACTCCCATGAACGTTGAAAATAGAAAATGCATGAATCTTTAGTATAGATTCGATCATCTCCCTTCTAGTGATAAGAAACGTAAAAAAAAAAAAACAAAAAACACAACGTGGTTACTAATGTTACATCTGATCCTCCATGCAGGAACATATGTCAGCAGCTTTTTTCTTTACGCCCCACTCTTTACCGTCCGGTATCCGGCATTGGCCTCCAGTGGTTTCCCTTTTTACACAGATGTATCACATTTATCGTCTCTTTTCATATAGATGTATTACATTTATCTTCTCAAGCCTCCCTAGTCAACCAAAACTGACATTGTTTAAGTAAACCATTAATTTTACTTTCTATATTTTCATGTAAAAATATGTTTCGATATTGGCCTGCAAGCTATTCATTTCAATTATAAAACTGGCATTTTTAATAAAAGAACAGTTAAAAGAATCAATTTGGCGTTAATTTGATCATATTTGGCTATTTTTTGTCAGCAAATTTCGAGTCTCAGCGAGTTTCGAGTTTTGGTGGATTTCAGTGAGTTTTGCTGCAGAGTTTCGACGAGTTTTTGGAGAGTTTTGGTGAATTTCGGTGAGTTTTGGAGAGTTTCATTGGGTTTCAGTGAGTTTTGGAGAGCTTCGATGAGTTTTGGTAAGTTTTGGAGTGTTTTCGGTGAGTTTTGGGAGTTTCTGTGTTCCGGAATGTTTCTCTCCCGTAAAATATAAATGGGCATTGTCTGGCCGAGCACTTAAAAAAATTTGTTTCTGAAACCTCAGATCTTCCAAAGCAGAATCTCTTCAGTAGCCTTTGTTTTAATTGCATTTTTCCTCCTTCATTTGATGCTCTTCTACTCTGAGGCCTCGCAAATTCTTCTGTTTTGGCCATTCTGCGCATCATACAAAGATTGTTTTTATGCATTTACCATGAGATAGACAGTCAAATCAGTTTTTAAACTCAAGCTGTTTGTCTTGATCAGGTAATTGGTTATGCAGACAAGAGTCATACAATGAGAAAGCTTAAAAAAGGAGAACAGAATAAAATAAAAAAGAGAGCAGTGAAGGTCTAGAAAACAATGGAAGAGAAAGAAAAAGAAACTGTTTTGAGCTATAGAAAACAGTCTACATTTTCGTGTAAGAAAGAGAGTAAGTCAGAGTGAAAACAAGAGATGGAGAAAGATAGATGTATAGTTAGAGAAAGAGATACTTGGTGTTTTTTTTTTTTTAACAAAAAATAAATTGATCTGATTGATTTACCAGGCTGTCTCCACTGTGGCAAAAAAAAAAACCAACCTCTCACGAAACACATCTATAAAACAATTCACATAAGTCCAACAAACCCCAATCCTCAAGAGAGACAAATTGAATGAGACTTGGTCTCCTATCAAAACAACAAACAAACAAACAAACAAACAAACAAACAAACCAAACGCCCCTTTCTATCTACCACTCACTCCCGTCGCTTTCTTTTAGGCACAACCAAAGCTTATCTAAGTTGAAAACTTGAAACCTTCCTACAACTAACTGAGATTCTAAAACAAACACTTGGTGTTATATTTCATATTATGGATACAAATAGACTTGTAATTTACTGTTTGCCAACAGTTCGAATCTGCCAAAGTTGTTGCTTTTTTATGCATTTGTTTTCTTTCTCTCATTTATACACCACTTATAACCGGGAAATCTACGCCCTGAAGTCTTGTGACGGGTCCACTTGAAGTAACAACCATACTTGTGCGAAACTGAAACTCAAGCTGATGTGATGACAGAGAGAACATTCTAGATCATGAAACAATCTCATGCCTTTAGAAGCAAAGCTTTATGTAACAGCCCTAGTTACACTTTCCTTTCCCTTCCTTCATTATCAAACCATTACACACAACACACACAATCTTTATACTCTCTAAATATCTATATACATTCCATTTGCTCACATGCTTCCTTATGCAGAGGCTTAGTTCTTATTCCATAAAATGAGATCTGTCTGTCTGTCGATCTGTCTGTCTGTGTATCCTGCTATCTGTCAAATATAGCAACACCAATCTTAAAAAGAAAGCTTTAGCGTGAGGTTTTCAAACTATGTTGGTCGCTAAAAGTGCATCTTTGGATTTTCTTTAGCAACAGAAATTGTTTCCCATTCATTAGTTGCATGTATTGATTTGAAAATCAAAATAAAGTTGGTACACGCTCTACCAACCGGACGTGTCGGTGACACAGTGGCTAATGAGTCCGCCCTGAGATCTTCAGTGACCCTTCTTTCGCGGGTTCGAGCCCCATCATAGGCGTCCTGGCCTGACGGAGGGCCTGAAAGCCTGAGATCACCTTCTTGTGGACTGGCTATACACAATAATCAAATAAAAAATCAATCTACCAATTGGGCCGAAAATCTACATACGAACGCAAAAGAGTATGAGCAAACGACACGAGAGGATAACGTATATAGATAGGAGACTAAAGACATTGAGTGGGCGACATTTAGTAAACAAATTTTAATACATATTCTAAGCAAATATGATAGACGTAGGCAAAGCACTGACAGAAATAGAGAGAGAAGAGGAATAAAGCATGAACAAGAAACTCAATAGGTTTGATGGTAAGCACGACTAGATATAATCATTTCATTGTACTTCTGATGGGGTTAATTTCCGAACAGGTCATAGAACATTAAAAAAAAAATTACGCAAACAGCCATGGACTATAAGACATAAAAGTATGTTTTTTTTACGACGATGGTAGTTGTATAAAATAATACAACAATTTTGGTTAATCCAAGCTCTAACTATCTCACTTTGGACGTAGAGTCCAGCACAAAGAAACAGGTCGGAAAGTCACAGGGCCGCCAAGTCACAAGGCCGCTAAGTCACATAGCCACCAAATCACAGGGCCGCTAAATCATAGAGCCGCTAAGTCACAGAGCCACCTAGTCACAAGGCCACCAAGTCACAGAGCCTTCAAGTCACAGGGCCGCTAAGTCACAGGGCCGCTAAGTCACACAGCAGCTAAGTCACAGGGCCGCTAAGTCACACGGCAGCCAATTCACAGAGCCGCCAAGTCACAGGGCCGCTAAGTCACAGAGCCGCC
>BLXT01006630.1:1548542-1559282 GCA_019648995.1 Plakobranchus ocellatus | reverse complement strand
TTGCAGGTAAATGTTATCATGCATTACATATTTTTTTTTCATTAGATCCAATTGAAGATCGGTGTCTTCCTGTTTCACATAACTGCAGCGGCTCCTATTGGTGTAACAATGATTAAAGCAAGTATTGATCTGCCCCAAAGAATAGGAATGGCAGCCAGTGCTCGGCTCACGCAGACTTAAAAGCGCATTCAATTCGTTTTGAGTAAATAAACCTCTCACAGGCTATGGAAACAAACATGTATCGAAAATAAAACACAACTCGAATTATCGGCAATAATGTTGGTAGAATATATATATATATATATATATATATATATATATATATATATATGTATACAGGCTTCACGTTTGTGCCTCAGAAACTGATTGTATTTACGGATGGATCGGCCCGGACTGTTGCACATATATTATTTATATGCTGTCTCAGTTCCATTAGAAGAGATGGCTCAGCATAAATAGGTTCCGAGTTTCGAAATAAAAATTTCTTTTCTGAAATTTATTGATTGCCTGAAATTTTGAGAAATATTCTGAGAAGAGGCTCCAGTCAAAATACTCGAATGATTTTAGGATTTGAAGTATTTGCTCTCATTTATCAGGGGGGTAAGGTTAGTTGTTTNNNGCGCTTTTTCAACAATAAACTTCGGTCAAGTTTTCCATTTTATGAGGCTAATATAAAATGATCATCTTTTTGCTCAAATGTTTTACTCTTCCCTGAATACTTTGCTTCAAGTCATGGATAAACCATTTAACTCATGTTTTTTTTCTTCCTTGGGCTCTTTCTGAAACCCTTAACATTTCGACAGGCAGCATAGGCAAAATCAATTACTTTTTACTTTCAAATATCAATGAAAACGAATGTGCGATAAGATGAACGTTTTCCTCATTTATCAAGGCAAGATGAACATGCATTCTCTTAAGCTCAACTTTTACTGCTTAGTGCTGGGCACTTCACGTTTCACATAAAGTAGAACAAACACTTACCACCTGGCAAAGGCTCCTCTATGATTTGTATTAAGGTGTTTTTTTGTACGGCTAGGTTAACTCTAGCTTGTTTTAGAGTAACCAAGGTATTTATTCCGGCAATATTTAGATGTGTATCGTGGACTTGTATTCTAATCTGTGCAGAACCTTGGAACTTATTCAAAACGGAACAAAAGAAAAAAAAAGTTTTAACGAGGTGAAACAATGATAAAAAATGATGTGTGCAATCAAACTATACACTTTTGTATGTTTGTTTTTGTCACCAACTCACCAATTATGCTATGTTATGTTATATCATAAAACCTGAATACTATATTAAGTAGTTTTTTTTTCAGTTTTGCCTAAATTTGTTCATCTTCTTCACTTTCACTATTACCTACAAAGAAACAGTAGCATGTTGCCTGTCTCGAGAGTAAAGGATCGTAACTTTAGAATTTAGTTCCGCTAAATCCGTGCCCTGGATAGATCTTTTTGTAGCAAGGCTTTTCTCTACCTAATAACTACAACAGTTACCATTCACGGAAGACGTCACTTTATATATAGAGCAGAGTCAACGAAACGATGTAAAAATCAACATGAATGATGTGTATTAGAGATGAATATAAACTAAAATGTAAAAAAAAAAAAAATCTTGATCCTGTATACATAGTAGGTTTGATCGTTGCAACCTTTTTTTTTTTATTAAATGGGCGAATATGCAATTTCAAATAAAAATAAAAACAAAACTTTGAAAAAGCAATAGGAAAAAAATAAAATGACATCAAGAAGAGACCTGAAATACGTCAGTTGGCAGCTCCACTACGTGGAAAATGGTTTCTTTTGGGTTTTTGCTCGTTATATTATAGTTGTTTCGTTTCTCTAAATATTTAATGTTCGCAGGAATAACGCACATATACCGCTGTTGTATTAGATGAACTGGCCAGAAGCTGAAACAAAAACAAATTCAGTGGATAATCTAACTCAACTTGCTACTGGAAATATGCCGTCTCGGCAGCAGCTGGATCAAAACAGTAATGAAAAACGGTCACACAATAGTTCAATTGAACAATAAATAGTCGTGAGCAGCATTATAATTGTGACCCACTAAAAGACAATTTAGTAACCGAAACTTCAACTCGTTGACGCGGATTTTTTTTTCATAGTTTTTTAGTTAATAAACTTAACTTGGTGCTGCATTCTTCTTTGTTGCCACGATTACTTCCGTTAAGGAAAGAAAAAAGACATTGAAATCGTTAGTGTATTTTCTTCTATTTTATTTTTATCAGACAAACAGAACTGGACTTTCTATCGCAGAATTCCAGGTGTAAAAAATCTGATTTCAGCTGACACTTGTTCTTATTCACATCTGTTTCACAGGTGATTTAATGATGAAATTCTTTTGAGGCAACTTTTATTTAACGGGAGGAATAGGAAAATGTAGATATTCAGGAATCGCTGTTTTGTTCCCTTATGTCCATGGCCCCTAGGCGATCTTGGTTTTCAACAACAAAAAAATTAGCTTTTCAAAAGTCGAATCTACTGAGTGTCTTATTAATAACCCAATATGTGTCCCTTACCCGGCATTATTACTTGCTCATTCACTAATTCCACCTCTTTGTACTTTGTTACAGTACATATTATAGATCACACCCACAGTGCTACTGTGCGTGCCGCACTCCTATCCGTTCCGATCAAAATCACTGATTCACTAAATCTATTCGTTCTTACCGACTCATCGAAGCTTCGCTGTATCGCTTGACCATCCAGTCTACAGCTGGAATTTGTATATAGCTAGTCCACAACAAGTTGACTTCAGGCTTTCAGGACATCCGTTAGGCCAGGGTGCCAGTGGTGGGGCTAGAACCCTCCACAGAAGGGTCCCTGGAGATCTCAGGGCGGACTCGCTAGTTACTGTGCCACCGACGTCCCCAGTTTACACTTGCTGACATGATCCATTCCGTAATACTCACCGACACAACTTGCTAAGTGTCAATCGCCGCTAGTGTGATGTCAATGTCACAGATCCTCTGTATCTAAACGGAGTCACTCACTCAGTGTCTCCCCATCCACTGTATCTATAACGATCCCTCACTCAGTGTCACCCATCCACTGTATCTATTACGAGTCACTCACTTAAAGTCACTTATCCACTGTATCTACTAGGAGTTATTCACTCAGAGTCACCCATCCACTGTATCTATTACGATCACTCACTTAGTGTCACTTATCCACTGTATCTACTACGAGTTATTGACTCAGTGTCACCCATCCACTGTATCTGTTACGAGTCACTCACTCATTGTCACCCATCCAATGCATTATTACGAGTCACTCACTCAGTGTAACCCATTCACTGTATCTATCACGAGTCACTCACTCAGTGTCACCCATCCACTGTATATATTACGAGTCATTCTCCCAGTGTCACCCATCCACTGTATATATTACGAGTCACTCACTCAGTGTCACCCATCCACTGTATATAATACGAGTCATCCTCCCAGTGTCACCCATCCATTGTATATACTACGAGTCACTCACTCAGTGTCACCCATCCACTGTATCTATTTCGAGTCACTCATTTAGTGTCACTTATCCACTGCATCCATTACGAATCACTCACTCAGTGTCACCCATCCACTGTATCTATTTCGAGTCACTCACTTAGTGTCACTTATCCACTGTATTTATTACGATGACTCACTCAGTGTCACTTATCCACTGTATCTACTACGAGTCACTCACTCAGTGTCACCCATTCACTGTATCTATTTCGAGTCACTCACTTAGTGTCACTTATCCACTGTATCTATTACGAGTCACTCACTTAGTGTCACTTATCCACTGTATCTACTACGAGTCACTCACTCAGTATCACCCATTCACTGTATCTATTACGAGTCACTCACTCAGTGTCATCCATCCACTGTATCTATTTCGAGTCACTCACTTAGTGTCACTTATCCACTGTATCTACTACGAGTTATTCACTCAGTGTCACCCATCTACTGCATCTATTTTGAGCCAGTCTCCTTAGATTGAACTCAATCTGAAGCGCAAACGCTGAATTTAATTAATTACCTGGCCGACCAAATCTACTGCGTTTGGCCGTTTCACTGATTCCACTGTAAAAAGCTCTACTAGCAAATCTGTTCCATGTTGCTCGCCTCCACAATCAACTGCTTCGCACAAGCATCAATTCAACTCTTCAATGAGTCCGCCTCGCCCGACGCTTCAACCTTATGGATGTCGCCCACAAAATCCATTCCCCTATTATTTCCTCCCCTAGGAGTCGCAGACAGCGTTGACTCACATTTCACACTGCTTCCTCACGACTCCTCAGTGATCCCTCACGGTTGGTACAAAAATTCTAGGCCAAACGCATTTTCCCGAACGCTTCATTTTATAAAGAAAGAGACAGAGAGTGAAAGTTCAGTAACATCGGCATATTCGTACTCATACTCAGCTGATAAAGTTAGATTTAGAAGCACCGGTCCCCTTAAAATGAGTAGTGCCATTGCGTTCGGAAAAATAATGACTTGACCTATTTTCCCGAGTGTTCGGCCTTGACTTTACACTTGTGTCACACTGGAGAAGAACTGATTTCAATAGTGGAAAAAGCGGCAATTGCTTTACCATAAAAGTTCCAAAGATAATTCCAATAGTTTTTATCCGAAAACAATGGACAGAAATCGCCATCAAAATTGGCAAAAAAGATGACTTTCATACAATAATCTTTTTAAATAACGTATTTTTATTTACAACTCTTAATATTCCCCTCCTCCCTCTCCACCTGGGGGCGTCGGTGACACAGTGGCTTGTGAGTCCGCCCTGAGATCTGCAAGGACCCTTCCGTCGCGGGTTCGAGCCCCGCCATCGGGGCCACGGCCTGGCGGAGGGCCTTAAAGCCAGAGATCACCTTGTTGTGGACTGGCTACATACAATACCCCCCACCCCCCTCTCCACCTCCTCTTCTATGTATTTCTTTCTCACTTTTCTCTTCCAGTTTTTCACTCTTATTCTCATTCCACCCCTCTCTCTTTCTCTCTCACTTCTCCCTCCCCTTTCTATCTATCTTTTCTCTTTCTCTCTTCCTGTCTATGTATTTCATTATTTATTACATTATTAGGCAAAAGTGATTACAATGATCTTTATTTTCTAGGTTGTGTGTGCAACGTGTTGTGGGGGGCATTGGTGGCACACTGGATAGTGAAACCGGCCTGATATCTGCCGTGACCCTTCTCTTGCGGGTTTGAAGGGTTCCGGAACCCCTTTTGAAACCCCTCCTCTGCAAAAGTTATGTACCTGCGGGTGTTGGTTATGTACTATTTTAGTGCCAGGAGAGGCCACATTTTCACTCTCAAATTGTAAAAACTCGTCATTTTCTGGAGACTTTGACCCCTCCCCCCTCTTACATTCCTCTCCACTCCCCATGGAGCCCTCTCATTTGAGATCCTGATCCGGTTCTGATCCACTCTGTTTAATATTACACATCACATTGGTTCCACTGTGAAGTGTAAATAGCAGTGTGAAATGTGATTGTGAGTCCAATCTGTCTCGACCCTAACACACTCCCTTTTGGTTCCCCGATACGGCAGTCATCACATCGTTAACTCACTAAGTCGGCCCTTGTGTTGCACAGAAGTGGTTCTATGTAGCAAATTTGGTGAATCCGTTCTACGTTTTCCACCGATCTAATCCATTCCATTTTGCAGTTTCATCAAATCTACGGGATGTTGTGAGTAGGACCTAAGGGCATGAAAGTTGATTCCTCCCCCTCCCCTTCCCCCCACTCATTTTCCCAAGTCCTGCCTCTCTTTCTCTCTCTCTCTCTCTCTCTCTCTCTCTCTCTCTCTCTCTCTCAATAATGACAAAGGGCATATGAGAAAAGCATAACGTATAATGTATCCATACACTATTTTTCAACTGCTCCCGGTCCTGCGTAAGCTGTAAACCGAAGTTGCACACAACACAGGCACACGTGCAAAAACCATATGATGATGAGGTTTTGTATAGGCCATAAAAAAGGGAAATTGGCGAGAGAAGAGGGGGTTGGAAGTGAGATACTCTCTCTCTCTCTCTCTCTCTCTCTCTCTCTTTCTTTCATTCAATCCATCTATATAACAATCTATCGACCCATCTTTCCATATCGACACCAATCTCTCTTGATTATAAACACTTAAATTGAGCCCCATCCCTTGTTTCTTTCTTTCTGGTGAGGCGTGAGGAGCAAAGTGCTTAACGAGCTCGCTCAGAGATCCGTAGGGACTCTCCTGTCGCGGGTTCGAACTCCGCCGCTGACACCCTGAATTTACGGAGGGCCAGAAAATCTGAGATTACCTTGTTGAATGGCTAAACACAAACTTGAAAGTTAGTCCTCCATTTCTGAATGTATGTTCAAAAACATTCGAAGTTCAATCGCTGTGATTTTTCATCTGTAGGTATTCACTTTGAATTAGACATGATTTATGCTGAACGCATATTTTGTACTCGATAGTGTAAAAAAATCTCTAAATGATAATAGACTTCTTCGATAATAATCTTAATGGGGTTAACGATGAAAAGGCGAGAGGCGTTGGCAGTGATGGTGAAAATGCGACCGGAAAGTGTATGTGTGTGTGTGTTTGTGTGTGTGTGTGTGTAGAGAGAGAGAGAGAGAGAGAGAGAGAGAGAGAGATTGAAGGCAGACGAAGACAAAGGCGGGAACGATAACGACTGATGGACCGAGAAAAGGACGGAGGTCAGAAAAAGAAAGGGAATTTAAAACCATCACTATTAATTGAAAGAGAGGAAGAAAAAAAGACAGAGAACGGTCGAAAAACAAAGAATAAAAGGGGGGATAAGATGGGGGGTACAGGTAAAGAAAGAGCATGTTTCTAACTTACCGAAAATAGTTTGTACTCCTCATTTCCATCGCGAGGACTATATCTAACGTATCTCCATGGTAAAAACTTCCTGGCACTCCAGAGACCCACACGGAGTAACCTGGCCGATGAAAGATCATGTTTTGGATTAATTCTGTAACATATAGTAGAGCCAAGCAAAGAAACCCATCCGATAAGTTACTTGTTATGCGCAAAAGTTTAAACGAAAAAAAAATATTGGTTGATAAAGCTTACATAGCAAATAAAATAAAAAAATTTGATCGGTGGCAAGTTTGGTGTTTGCTTTATAATTGCACTTGTGGTTGCTGATGTTGTTGTTGTTGTTGTTATTGTTGTTGTTGCTGTTGTTGTTGTTGTTAATGTTGTTGTTGGTGTTGTTATTTTTGTTGTTGTTGTTGTTGTTGTTGTTGGTGGTGGTGGTGGTGGTGGTAGTGGTGGTGTTTTTCTATGCTATTTCCACTGGATTTGTTTAGTCCGATAAAGGTTCAAAATTAAGCTGAATCTTGACAATAATGTTTATTACAAAAATATTTTTAAATGGTTACACAGTTATGTATTATGCCCCCCCTCGAAAGAATCGCGAAAGAGACACTTTCCACTTCCTAGTCCAGAGGGGACTGACACTACGTCGCTTTATTCCAAAATCGTGCACAAATTTTCAAGCTATGGTGACTTTTTTTCAAGGTCAGCTATGAGAATTGAAGCAGAGCTACTAGATCAAACATGAGTAGATTGAATCCAAAGTTATCAGAAAGTTTTATCAATTTGATATTTTTTTTTTTTGCTATTAAGAAAGGTCTTGCACGAAGAAAAAGAGTCAAGATTTGAGAGACTACAGCCATCGTAAGTGCTTGAAATAGAAGAACGAGTCTTGCGATAAGTTAACACAACCACAACTACAGGCGATAATAAACAGCAAACAATAAACTTGACAATAGAAATACCATTGATCTGCTTGAAAGCTATGCAGTTTGCATATTGTCAATTGAGTATAGTAGGTGTATAGCCGTGAACAGGATACAAGATGCCACAATCTTAAATCAGACGTATCAACAATCGCCCATAGCTTCTAGAAGATACTAGTTATGCTACACACACATACATTTTTATTTGGTCTAAATTAGACAAACAAGTCATTCTAGAATAGAGTCGAATTTTCATTCTTATGTCAAGGTTGGCTAAAAGTATTGATCATACCAATTCTCACTTACTCACATTTATTACCTCCTTTTGACATAAACATGACACGCCTATCATGTTACCACGACACGATCTAACAACTTCTTGTAACAATGTCCTCATACCTTAAAAACCTAGAAATCCCTAGATCTAAAAAGTTAAACAAAGCTAAAACATTAATAGCACTGTTATCAGATCAACACTTCAGATCGGCAGCTCGTTGGGAAAATACTGTAGAAGCATGATGTTATAGTTTAATTGCTATTTTTTCCCCTAGTCATTGTATAGTAAAAAGGAAACAGAAATGCCAAAGCAGAAGATTTAAACAAGAGATGAAAAATGGCTTCCAGACAGGAAAAAAAATCGACAAATTGAAGCAATGTATCATAAGTCTTATCTTGTGATGATTAATTTCTGTAACGATTTATTTTTATATTCATAAACATTCTGTTTTCCTATATAATTGTTCAATAAAATCCAATGCAGGGTTTTCCCCCTACCGAATAGCCTTGGTGTTTATTTTCTTATCTTACTTTCAGTATAACATTGATAGCAGAAAAATGCCGGCTTGGTCTATACTATTTTTGCTTTAGTACACATGTATCTTAGAGGTACAAAAAGAGTGAGAATGTGTGTGTGTGTTTGAAGAGGGGGAAAGGAAGGGGGGAAATGTCTGCCACTAGACAGAAGTGTTTAAACCGCATGACTGCATCGCTACACACGCAACCACGCAAACAGATTCAATAATGAAGCGCCGCTATCAAACACAAAAAAGGCGGATTTGTCCGGGGAAAGAGGGCTGGGAGCGGGACATGATAGATACAGTTAGACTTGAGGCGTTTGAATGTAAGCGCCATAGTGTGAGATACAAAATAACTTGCCAAAAACATTCCACAAATTAGCCAATGCAGCGCGAGGGACACACTGATAATTTTTCAATGTGTGACCGCAAATTTTTAGGACATGCTTTAGGCAAGGGTGCCGGTAGCGGGGCTCGAACCCTTAAAAGAGCCCCAATTTCGTTTTTTAATTACACCACCACTGCCCCTAGTTCACGTGATTGGAAACAATCTATTTTCTTTGTTGCGAAAACAGACCATGTCAGTTGAGAATTTCATCTAGCCTGGGGCGTCGGAGCTATCCTTTGTGTATTACGGCCTGGTCTAACTTTAGGCTCTCTGATGGAAAGCGGAAAGGGGGGTGCCATTACGTGACTATACTAATTCTACTGACCATTTCCGAGCGAATTATGAAGCAAGTCTTGATACGCAGATTACCGAGCTCACTTTTACTTGGATAAAGCATAGTTGCTGCGACAAACAGTCCGACTCGTCAGTTATTACAAGTCGCGTAGCCTCCAGTGTGGGTTTTCCCTAATGACTTGCTAAGGCCTCGCTCTCAATCTAGTCATTTCATTCACACTGCGCAGGTATCGGCAAACAGGTTCCACTAGCTAACACTATTGTCCCACAAGGCTGCGATTTGAAACATTAATGGACTATCTCTGATCACAATTTTCCAAGTCTATGACCCCAGGTATCCCCAGCTTTGAGAGTGTATGGTGTTGGAGCACTGGCTAATGTATTGATTTCTCACTAACCCCCAAATCTATGACCCCAAGTATCCACGGCTTTGAGAGTCTATGGTGTTGGAACGCTGGCTAATGTATTGTTTTATCACTAACCTCCAAGTCTATGACCCCAAGTATCCATGGCTTCGAGAGTGCATGGTGTTGGAAAGCTGGCTAATGTATTGCTTTCTCACTAACCTCCATGTCTATGACCCCAAGTATCCCCGGCTTTGAGAGTGTATGGTGTTGGAACGCTGGCTAATGTATTGCTTTCTCATTAACCTCCAAGTCTATGACCCCAAGTATCCTCAGTTTTGAGAGTGTAGGGTGTTGGAACACTGGCTAATGTATTGTTTTCTCACTAACCTCCAAGTCTATGACCCCAAGTATCCCCGGTTTTGAGAGTGTATGGTGTTGGAAAATTGGCTAATGTATTGCTTTCTCACTGACCTTCAGCCTCCAGAATGACCAGGGCCAATGTCGATAGCCACAGAATAATGAGACTCGCAGTTCTTGCAGTATGTTCACTTCTCTTCATATTGCCCTGAAGGAGTTAGAGACGATCGTGGCGAAAGAATAAAGCAAAGAAAAGATACCTGGTCAAATTCACATGCAAGCGCGCTTCCATAAAAATTAAAGGGCTGGGAATATCTGATGCCATAGTTAAACTTTCCTTCCTTTTTTTAACTTCTAAAGTTAATGGATGAGACGTGTATGGACGTTGGGATGGTGTTAACCATAGAGTGTAATATTGTTCTATTTTTTTTTTAATGAGATCTCAATTTGTCCTAGTCTGTAAACAATTTGAGGATTTTAGCCATGGTGGCAAACACGATAATCTTAAAAAAGTTTCCTATTGATTTGGACTCATAACGTCATAACGTGAAGTCAATCGATGGCGCTTTTTCCATGCTGGGTTTGGAAATTTTTATTTTTGAAACAGTTTAAAAGAATGATAAAATTTCATGACAAGCAGATGAACGCATGCTGAGCTCAAATAAAAAAAAAACATCTTCTAAAATCGACCATTACTCTGAGCATTCCCTTTTGATAAATTTAGAAATAAATCTGGTGACCTATTCTAAGTTTCCTCACACTATAATTCAAATGTAGGGGATTTCTCAAGACGCAGCGAATAAAGAGGCA
>BLXT01006630.1:1457047-1468728 GCA_019648995.1 Plakobranchus ocellatus | reverse complement strand
TACTACTACTACTACTACTACTACTACTACTACTACTACTACTACTACTACTACTACTACTACTACTACTACTACTAGTTATACGAGGAACAACATCCAATAATATTTTATAAGTTCTTTGATGTCAGTGGCATAAACCACCTCATCGGGACGCAGTTTTACTGTTTCCAAGGATTTAGCGTTCCACCTGGCGGAGTGGTGTGTAAACCAAGTGTGGATGGCGAGAGAAGGTAGAAGTGGTCTGGTTTGGACACCACAAGCCTAACGTGCAAGAAACGTTAGGTTTCAGTCGTATAAAAAAAAAATCGAAGTCAGGCTTATTTGAATAGCTTGAATTTTATATATAAAAAAAAAAAACACCGCGAAGTTCAATTTTTATTTTTGGAGCTTGTAGATTATATTCACCTACCCTATATTCGTAGAGCCTTAAGAAGTCCATGGCATTAAGTTCCATTCTGTGTACATTGTTCCTTGCGAAATCGTAGAACTATTATGAAAAAAAGATGAAGTGAATATAACGTTTTTACTCATACATCGTTGTACGCCATTCGATACACAAAGAGACAGAGGCACATATGTATGCACAACATACATATATATATATATATATATATATATATATATATATATATTATATATATACATACGATTATGTGCACGTATTCATTTATGCTTCGTATAATATGCATGTATGTATTTATTGAATGTATGAAAAGATGTATATATATTAATATATATATATATATATATATATATATATATATATATATATATATATAAACCAGAAATGGGGACCATAAAATCGTAAATCAAAAGATAGCATAGTTTTGTGTGGCTTATATGTAGCCTATATCTCACATCAAAAGGTATGATTTATATGAGTGGCTTACATATGGATTGAGATAAATATGAGATAGGCAAACAAATCAAAAACAAAAGTAAAAAAAACAAAGCATGTAAAGCAAAGAAGAGGATACGTACATCATAAATAATTTACCTAATTTTACAGCCTCCACTTGCGGGCCTTAGAGTTTGCTAGAGGACTGACAAACTTAGGCTTGTCTTCTTTCTACGAAAGTTAACGCTATTTTTTTTCCACGTACCTGATTCTTGGGAGCATCGAAAGTGATATCAATGCCATGCTGGATAGCGTTAAAGAAATAGCTTTATGCGAAAAAAAAAATTGGAAGAAAATCAATTAAACAGCAAATGACGATGAATAAGTCTAGATATCTTTTCAGAGACGATAACGTGGGGCAAGGATATATAAATATCTCTCTCTTTCTCTCTCTCTCTCTCTCTCTCTCTCTCTCTCTCTCTCTCTCTCTTTTGTAACTATCATTACATCGAAATCTTTAAATAGCGGAACTAGGGTACCCAATTCTTGACAATCATTTTGGCAGGGGAAGACTAAAATCAATCAATAGAAGGTGCTCTATTATGAATTGCTATAAGGACACAATAAAAAGATAGATGGAGAGGAAAGAGACGTGCTGAGAGAGAGAGAGAGAGAGAGAAAGAGAGAGAGAGAGAGAGAGAGAGAAAGAAAGAAAGGGGTAGAATCACAGATAAAGAGAGGCAGAAAGTAAGAGCAATAGAGGGAGTAAGAAGAAGAAGGAGTTAGATAGAGACAAACCGAACAAGAAAAATAGATGATATGAGTAGAAAGAGAGAGAGAGATAAAGAAAGAGGTAAAGAGAGAAATAAAGAGATAGAACGGGAAAAAGAAAGAGAGAATCATAGAGAGGAAGAAACAGGCAGAGAGAAGCAGAGAGACACACAATCGAGAGAGAGAGAGAGAGAGAGAGAGAGAGAGAGAGAGAGAGAAAGAGAGACAGACAGACAGACAGACAGACAGTGAAAGAAAGACAGAAATAGAGACAAAAATGATTGCTATGAGTGTGAACTGGGTCTAGATCTAGATTTAGATCAGATTCGGAATGGATGTTGGGATTATATTGTGAGTTGTGGCCTTTTTTATTTGTAATGCTTGGTAAGATTTTAAGTAGGCCTAGATTATACCTTTGTTTGGTTTGGTAGTACTATTTTATTTTTAGCTTTGTTTACCCTTTTAGATCAAGGGATTTCTAGAACATCTCGAAGATATGGGGCGGACTTTACTTACAGGAAGTAATAGATCAAAACAACACTAGGTTTGTCATGGCGGGAGGTTTCATTAACCAGTATTTTTTTTTTGCTAACCTTAATGACATAATTCGGTGTTACCTTCTTTGTTCTACAAATTCTAGGATGTATGTTTTGTAATTTTATTGTAAAATTACTCTATGCGAGTATTTTCTAAAATCTGTGGGCTGTGGTATATAAGAATGGTTATGAGATCATTTGAGGGAGCTTACAGAGGCCACTGAGAGATAAACCGCTGATGTCAGAGAGCTTTTAGATCTAAATAGTCGTTAAAAGTTCATTGTTGTTCTGAAATTGTCCAGCCAATTATTTTAGTTAACCTTGATGACGTGATTCGGTGATCTCTTCTTTGTTCTAGAAGTTCTAGAATGTGTTGCTTGCATTTTATTGTTTAATAAATAAACCTATGCAGTAAATGACTAGTATTTTCCAGCTTTGGACGATGGGCAGGTCTATATGCTTGTGAGATCGGTTTTTTGTTTTGTTTTGTTTTGTTTTGTTTTGCTTTATTTTGTTGGGGTTTTTTTTGTTTTTTTTTGGGGGGTGGAGCCTTTAGAGATCGCTGAGAGATAATCTGCTGATGTTAAAGAATTTGTAGATCTTAATAATTGTATGAATCAAATTGCTGGTCTGAAGTTGTTCCTGATACAAATTAATAAACATTTATTCAAGTTTCGGCAAGTCTTGAAATGATTTCTGATCTTCAGTATATTTAAAAGAACTCATTGACACAGGCAGAGTTAAACTAGATCTAAACATCATAAAGCCATTCTTTACATATCTGGCGACCCCGAGGATATAGACAAGGACAGAGTTGAAAGTGGATCGAGATCTTATCCACGAAGTTACTAACCATCAAGAGTCGTCGTTGTGCTTCGTGATAGAGAGAAAACGAGGAAGAGAGAGAGAATCTTTATACAACATGAAGACAGGCCCTGGCGTTAGACTTGAATAGGTCGGACAGAAAAGTGCACAAATTGTATTGATTCATTCGACTACAAAGTCGTCAAAGTGAAAATTTTCTGTGAAACATTTCTAAACAAGCCATCTCTTAAAATCATAAACTGAGGCGAGTGGTTATTGTTCGCATTGCAATTATAGTTCGATTATGGGCAGTTGGACTTCAATTGAAAGACAAGCAGTGACGCAATTGAAGCTTTTACGCTAGAGAATAGCGGTGGTAATTCCGACAATTTGAAAGACAAGCAGTGACGCAATTGAAGCTTTTACGCTAGAGAATAGCGGTGGTAATTCCGACAGTTTGAAAGACAAGCAGTGACGCAATTCAAGCTGTAACGCTAGAGAATAGCAGATACTACAGTGGTAATTCCGACAATTTTCAATCAATCTTTCGAAACTCTATGGACATAGCTGGAACCGTACAAGTTTTGGATTTGGAACTTTACGGTTTGAAATTCGAACGCTGAGGCATGGTTAGTGCAAATAGGAGTTCAACTCACCGTCAGGACAGGATAGTTTAAGATGACGCCAGGTGTCAATGAGCAGACGCCTTATTAAATTAAGTATTGTAGTGACTTATTTAGTTAATTTGTAAACTTTAATTAAGGGGGATTCCATTTGATTTTTCTTTGTAACTAAGTATTGTCCTTTCAAAAAAAAATAATTTTTTTTAATACTTTTCTATTATTTTTTTTTTATATAAATAAACCTGTCCAGGGCCTCAAAAATTTAAAATTCTACAAAGTTTGTTATCATTTTCTATTGGTTTTTATAATTAAACGTTTGATTTTTTTGTGCCTTTTAGTGTTAAATCGGACTGAATTGCAGCAGTCGTATACAATTTAACCTAAGTAGAAAATTTAAATATAATAAAACAAATAAATTTAAGTTTAATTATACAAGTCTAACATTTCCTACTGGTATAGAATCCAATTGTATTATTAAGGGAATTTAATTCCTTTGACAAGATTGAACTGACACTGCCACATTAAAATTTGAATTTGTGAATCTATTTACGACACGAGTTGTACAACTGGATGGAAGATTAGGATTTAGGGGACCTCGGACAAAGATAAAGACACATTTTAATTTTCCTCCAGGAAAGAAGCCCAATTTGGTGTGTCAGGCCTAAGTATATTTTCTATTACAATTCTACCCTGAGCAAAATATTAACCCCAAAATAACACAATATTGTATATTTACACGTAGGGCTAGCGAAGTTCGGGCTCTTTATTCTCACTATTTTTCTTCTAAAATCAAGGTAAATATCTTTTTAGTATGTTATATACTAGCATAGTAAATATTTCTTGCAAAGAAAATGACTTGCTGTGAAAAAATTGTTGCCAAGGTAAACATCTTGCACCGAACATGTCAAATTACGGTAACAAGAGGCATCCCGGTTTCACCGAGTTATATGCTCGCCCTTAACGGACCTCAAATATCATGTTTCCTCTCACACATTTTTTGCACAACATTTCTCTGTTCAAGTGCTTTCTCATATTGCTACTCCAGACTCGTTTAAATATCAGGAGCTGGCGTGAAAGGCAGGCAAATTTGGCTTGTCGGTGTCTCCTCCGACCAACGTTTTGGCGGTTAACAAATGGGAACGTATTTTTCTGGTTGGCTTGCGAACGTTTACGTTTCTTTTCCTTGCATCATGAGTTGGCGTTAAGAACTGTAATTTGCATTTATTGCTTCGGAGAGCATCAAAAAATTTCCTCAAATACTTCAACTGACCCTGTCATCCCTTGTAACAAGCTTGTGTAGATAATACATTTAATTCATGTTCAACCACTCTTTACATGACCTAAGTTGTTTAGGTATAACAATTCAGTTTAACGAAATATCTTTTAAACAAATTTTTTATTACTTTTTTTCAGAATATAGCTGTAAAAGAACTTTCTATCCAGGACGTATTCAGTTAGAACTATCACTGTAAAGTGCAAAGCTATTCGTGACATAAAACGACAGAAGCGATAGGAACAGTAACAACAACAACAACAACAACAACAACAACAACAACAACAACAACAACAACAACAACAACAACATCAACAACAACAACAACAATAACAAAACAACAACAACAACAACAACAACAACACCAACAATAACAATAACAATTACAAAAATAACTACTACTACTACTACTACTACTACTACTACTACTACTACTACTACTACTACTACTACTACTACTACTACTACTGCTGCTGCTGCTGCTGCTGCTATCAATAATCTTACCGCGTGAAAATCTCCAGCTCCTCCGTGGTTTGCACTGTCTGATCAAACAAAAGAGTCTTCGTCTCATTCAAATTGTCTAAAACGTTATTCTGCAGGAATGAAAGAAGGAAATATCATGTCCTTCTCTTTGTCACGTTATTATGAATGTCTGATCCACGTGACATATACTGTAGGTTCATGAAAACAATTATAATCTTGTCTTGTTGCAGCAATAAGTTTCACACAAAGGCATTTAAACCAAACAAACTAATTATTCAAGATTGAAAAAAAAAAAGGAAAGCTGTGGTGCAATCACTAGCGTAAAAAATGTCGAAAAAGGAACTGAACTTATCTGTTGAGTTAGGTAGTTTCTAATTATTCTCAGATCTTTCGCATCGGTGTCGAATTTCTTTTAGCATTCTAAACAGATCTGCATGTTTTACTTTGTCAAAGGCCTTAGAATAATCAATGAAACAGAGGTGGAGATCTTTTTACATTTCTATACACCTTTCCATATAAAGCATTTACAGAATGAATATTGCGTTCCTATTTCCTTTATCAGACATAAAGCCAAACTGTTTTGGAGATATTTCTAGTCTTAAACTCTGTCGTCTAGGATGAAAGAATTCGCGATGGTAAAATCATTGATTTGGTATCACTGAATTATCTTTCTCCTACGTTCATTTACAGTCCCTTTTCTATTTGGCCCAACAAGTTTCTCTGTCTTTTGATCCCCAACTGTTGCATTTAAATCTCCCAATATTTTCATTATGTCCTGCGATTTCACATAATCGTTTGCTCTTTTCCATTCCTTCATAGCACGTTTCTGCTTCTGTATCTTCGCTATCAGGTGTTGATGCATACACTTGAATAAGTCCTACTTTTAATGATTTGCCAACCAGTTAAGCTTCAACTGCTCAGACTGAAATTAGACACAAGCTCCGCTGACCTTTTGCTGTTGTCCTATCAAATACGATGCCAACGCCTCTTTAATGTGCATCTCCGCTTGATTATTTCGAGTTTTTCTAGAGTTTTACAAAATCTGTGTTAGAATTGTTGGATTCTTTCTGTGCATTTCTTGTTTAGCATTATTTAAAGTACCTCTATGGAACTTTCAATATCTGCTTGATGTTAATTTTGCAAATAGATGCTAGATGACGACCTAATGTTCATGGCTATCCCTCCCGAACCAATCGCAAGCCCCTTTAACGTTGTTAACGTGAGATCTGTGACTGGTTTGTTTCATCGCCATTCTTGGCAAAGTACAGGAGCGGTTTCCCCTTGCTCACTGCCAGGCTTGCGTAAAGGCTCTCCGCTAGATTTTGCTTTGTAACTTACCCACAAAGTAAGGGGGATAGCCGGTGCCCAATCTAAAATCAATGGGGGTTAACCCTTCAGTCGTCTATATTGTCTGACGGATGCAGTATAATGTAAACCCGTCATCTCTCTCTTTCTTACATCTCCCCTTCCTCTCTCTCTCTATCTCTCTTTCTCTCTCTCTCTCTCTCTCTCTCTCTCTCTCTCTCTCTCTCTCTCTTTCTCTCTGGAAAATTCTCTTTACGCACCACACCAAAGACACTTTCGAATGTGTTAAAAGAATAAAAGAAACATCAAAACTTTTTTTTTTTGCAGTAACAATATTTTAAATTGTTCACCAAACAATTCAATGTCCACATTTAGGTCCACTTAAAAATCTGTTTCATCCTCACTAAATGTATTTGTTAAAAAATAGCATGTACTATATATTCTCACAGCCAGTGCACTCACCACATCGACCACATTATCCCATTTTTTGGCAGCGGTGAAAAATAAGTGTTTGATCTTATAGACATCTTTGTACCGGGAGGGACGGACCGACGTCCCAGTGGTGTAAGGATGAACAGTCTCGTAACACTGCAACGCAGAACACAAGAGCGTGAGAGCAATGGTCAAAATATGATGACATGTGACACACTCTTTTGTGTCAAAACATAATGACATGTGACACACTCTTTTGAGTCAAAACATAATGACATGTGACACACTCTTTTGTGTCAAAACATAATGACATGTGACATACTTTTTTGAGTCAAAACATAATGACATGTGTCACACTCTTTTGAGTCAAAACATAATGATTAGTGACACACGCTTGGTATGATTGCGAATTCTTCCCTTGATGCTAAATAGCATTATTAAAAACAGAGTCCTATTGTTGTCCTGCCTTTACCTGAATTACGGCCTTCTGAAATAGTTCGATATTTCTTTCCTTTGCGCCTTTACCTTTTGCCGGATTTTAAAGGATTAAGCTGTTCAGAGAAGGGCGATGGCTCATCTGGTAAAACAGCTGGCTACCAAGTCAAAGGCCCGAGATTCAAATCCCGGTCCAGGCTGAGTCAATTTTTTTCATTGCTCCTCTGTGTCCACCCTGCACTAAATGGGTAGCTGGGTCTTTTAAGACCCGGCGAAAGTAAAGGCGGCGAGGAAAGCAATGGCAAACTACCTCATAAAAATGCTGTATGTCAAGGAAAATCAAGACCCTATTCCTGGTTCCGATGCTCGGACAAAGCGTGTGACCCACTTTACTTTTTGCTAAGCTGCCCAGGTTACAGCCAACTGCCATACCAGATGAGCCCCCATTTCTCCTAAGTTTCATAACTTCTTTGTGGTCAACTATGATCGCTCGTTAGATATACAGCATTTACAAGAATTTGCAACAATTGGCTTTCCTTTTGAAACATGATCTCATCACTTTAAAGTACCACCAGCGGAACCCATTTGTAACCGTGACTGACAATTTGTAAACTGAACTATCCCTTGCATATTATGCTGGGTAATATACGTGTGTATACAGAGAAAGAACCCAAGTCCTTGCGCACCAGGCCCTAGTGATATCAGCCTTCTGTACCGGTTCGTTGCTGTAAATACGTTTTAAGCTTCATAGAGGTTAAGTCCGTTTCTTGGTTTTTTTTATTGTCTTTTGACCTATGAAATGGTACTGCAGCAAGGATCTGCACCGTTCTGCTGTTACAGGCTCGCTGAGATTCAGCGCTTTGATTGGTAGAATTATTCTCAACTCGGCATCCCACTAATACACTACGCAGTCATTGTTTATGTCGCAGAGGACATTTAGACAACGAAACATCTATTGAACACTGTCGCAGTCACTTGGCACAAATGGAACGGGGCCGAGCAACGAATACACTCCTAGTGCTAAACTGCAAAACTAAAATTGGAACTTTTGTAAAACTCAACCAGAAAAATGAAAGAATGAATCAAGCGGAAATAAACATTTTTTTTTACGGAATAATGGAAAAAAAAAACACCAGCTGCATGATAGAAAATTAGTTTCCAAAAACTTACCTTTGCAATGGCGGACGGGGTATGTACACTTCTGTAGATCTCTTGAGCAATAGCTAAAAAAGTTGAAAGATCTAGGACAAAAGCAAGTTGGCAATTGTTGAGTTACCTGCGGCAAATGTTTTGACAAGTTATGGATTCTATCGAGTTGCGGGAAGATGGCAACTTCAACTGCAGTAAATGCTTCCAAACAATAGCAAAAGTTTGCGAGAAACAAACATTCTAAAATAGATAATTATTGCCGGCACTACCTGTCACATGAAGATTGGACTATAAGTGGCTTGAATATAAAGGTTTTACTCTTAGCCTCTGCAGCTTTCAGACACTAGACTATCCAGAAATGTTTCAATCTTTATTCTGTAGACAGTTTTAACATTATTATCGTCGTAATCATCCCATTTTACACTAACAATCAGAGGGTGATTCACTCTGAGGTAAAGATTAAATGTTTGCTTGATTCACAAACTAGAGGTTTAAACATTATAGCACTAGCACAAAGTTGCTACATAATACATTGCTTTCTGGGTTTTTTTAAATCCAGTTTTTCATTCAGGCCATTGCCCGGTAGGGGCTCTTTAGTTTATATTTTTATATCTATACTAAAAGGTCAGACAAGAAAGAAAATTAAAAGCGATACCTTTAGAGATGTTGAATTTTACAGGTTAGTTTGTCAGAGTCCATCCGTAAAAAGGTATCTGAAATTCTTTTTATAATTTCTCGTCAATTTTGGAACCATTTCGGCCAAATGTGCTGGGGTTTTTTTTGTTTTGTTTTTCTAATCCATGCCAACTGGTTGCATCTTCGATAACGCTGATGAAAAGCACAGCATGAAGCGATGAAACATTATCCTGAGTACTAGAACGGGTTCCAAAACCTGTCCCACAGTGTCTCAAGGTGAATCACAATTTTAGCCCCGTTTCTTTTTATTTTTTTTTTTTTACAAAAGTTGTTTTCGAAAAAAATGAGCTTAATCGCTGACATCCAGAGCTGGCGTGTAGACAGAAAAACGACTTACCGTCTTTGAAGATAAACGCCCGGAAACAGAGTGATATTGCACGGCAAAAAGGTAATAGCAAGACCTTTGGAAATGACCCAACCTTACTTTGGCCCTGCTCATATAGATCGCCCAAATGCTTCTGTTTTCGGTGCGCCCTTTACCAAAGGCATTTGAAAAGATCAGCCTTATTTTCCTGAACGCTCGGATAAATGGAGTCCGACCTTATTTTCCCGAACGGTTTATTGTATAGAGAAAAAGAGAGAGATAGTTCATTAACACTGGCATACTCGTATTCATACTCAGCTGATGAAGTTAGATCTAGAAGCACCAGTCCCCTTAAAGTAAGTAGTGCCTTGGCGTTCGGGAAAATAATGCCTGGACCTACTTTCTCGAGTTTTCTGAAAAATAGTCACTCCTATTTGAAAAATCAGCTCTTACATAAAACACCGTGTTCCCCGACACTAGAGTGGCTCAGCGCTCGGTCTATTTGATGATTACAACTGCATGGACTCAACAAATAATTGATCTGGCAACCAATTATTATTACAGTTTTTTTTTAAGCGAAGATACTATATTGGCTCAATGCACAGTCGACAGAGGAAGCAGCCCCTGTTACATCACCGTATATATCGACACTGTATTCTCCATACAGCCGGTCGGCCTTTGAAAAATGTCTTAATAGAGAACTTTACACACAGGCACTACGTTGATTCAACGTAAAATCGAAAACAAAACAGGGCAACAAGATGTAATGATCCTATTAGATATTGGAACGATGAAACTCTGGGCAGTATTCGGCACCTCCTAAGATCACCAGACACAAAAATTCTGAGAAAAAATAATTTTAAAAGGACATAGATTACTTAATTAGTAAGCCTACATATGAAGACGACACAGTGCACGTACCAACCAGTCTAGTCAAATTATTAAAAAAAAAACTGTATACGGACAATCTAGGTAGTGGGGTGCTCAACAGCATTACACCTTATATTTTGGCTAACTCTTAACGCTTGTATTTTGGCTCACTCTTATCCAAGTTTCACACTCTGCTTTAAAAACAGCTGTTCATTCAGAGTACGGTGTTCACGGTGGGCATGATGGCGGTATTGCTTTCGTGCGTCAATAGTTCCCGTGCACAGAATAAATATTGCACAGAATATGCCTGATTTAAGTAGATTTATTTGAATAAAATACTTATTTTCCTTTCTCCCACTGCTTTTCTTTCAGATAAAACATTAAAGTCAAAATGGCGACGATCTCAAAATATATGGTGGGTCGTCGTAAGGAGACCACATTCTGATTACAAGATTGAGCTCATAGAGAAGAGCTAAAACAACATTCTTTGCTTCATCAGACTATGTCACTAGATCTTTTAAAAAATACTGCATTATCTTTGGTGAACTAAAATCCGCAAAAATAGATTATGCTTGGTTTTAATTCTTCAACAAAAAAAAGATTGCAAAAGTTAAAAAAAAAAAATTAATAAAAAATAACAAAGGGCTGGCTCCCAAAGAAAAGCAAATTCATACCTTTTCTATTTCTCTTCCGAGCAGCAATACACTTTTCAACAATAGATAAAGATCTGTCTTGAGCCCCTTTCTCCTGGAAAAATATACACACAGCATATAAATATAATAATATATATATATATATATATATATATATATATATATAAATATATATATATGTATATATATGTATCATTATATATATGAAGACTCCAATGGAAAAACAAGGTAAGTCACAAAAATGAGATGTGGAGAAACTAAGCATACAAAGTTCGTAAGTTTTTTTTTCTGTATAGCGATTTTAAAAGAGTTGATTGTGGTAGACTTTACTGTTTTATCCATATGATTGATGCTGGAAGCAAAACTTTTATGTACCAAGAATTTAACTAAGCTGATAACTTATTTTTTGCAAAATGGGACTTATCTGGTTTTTCCACTGGAGTCTTCATATATATATATATATATATATATATATATATATATATATATATATATATATATATATATAT
>BLXT01006630.1:1435898-1446048 GCA_019648995.1 Plakobranchus ocellatus | reverse complement strand
GGGGGGGGGGGGGGGGGGGGGGAGCACATACACAATAAATCTTTGAGTCAGACAAACCAAGTATATTTATAGATTCAAAATAAAATACTTGAAAAAGACGGAAGAACTAAAGAACTAATGGCGATTAAATGTTTAAAAAGTCCTAGGCAGCATGGCGTGCTTATCTTCAGAATTAAGATTTTAACAACGTATAAGACTTTCGAAATCATTCACAAGATCAAGAATAATTTGTAGTAGGCTTATTTAGGTAGATTTAGTTGTTTGTTTAATAGATCTCTTTAAGCTTCAATAAATCGTGTGCCTGTCCACCCTTCTAAACGGATTTTGGTTTTCCCAAGCTATCTCAAAATATATTGCTTAGTTAACGTGAGCAAGTAGCTGTGGCTCAGGGTGGGGGTGGGGGAGGGGGGGGGAGGGGGCACTCTACGACTATTTTGGAGCTGTTTGAGCAAAGTTATGTGCATAATATAATAGCATGAGAGCGATGAATCAATTGCACTGCAGTAGATGTAAACTCACAACTCTGACCATTGTGTTGGCCGGCAATCTGTGAACTGCTGAAAGTTGGGTGTGAATTATAGGTCGCATAAATGTGATTTACCATACCAGAATTCCGCCGGATGTCCATAATGTCTAAGTTGCATGGTGCAAAAAAAAGAAAGTATTTAAAAAAAATATTGAATTCTATTTTTTATAAATGATAGTTTTAATATGACTTCCATAATTTCCAATGCGTGATGTGATGCCCTATGCGAAGTTTTGTGAACTCTTGGAACAGGTCTGCATTGCCGTCCATTTCAGCACACCGATTCACCCCCGTGTTTTAAATCTGTAATCCTCAGCGAGCACAGTTTCTCTTATATTAGAGCCGACTTCAGCAAAAGAAGTCAAAGAGAAGAAAGAAAACCATCCTACACGGTCTCTTCTTCCAATCCAGTGATGAAAAGAGTTATATTCAGCCAATCGCTAATCCCCTTTGTACCCCCACTTTGCGAACACTTTGTAGGTCGTGAAAGGCCGAGCAAACTCTAAAGCTCAGAACAAATCTTACGTTAGCTCCTAGTCAGTTCGATGAACGAGCATGCAAACATTCAATATCTCCTTATTTTTCTTGCTAAAAATACCGTTCAATTGAATTGTCATACAGTCGTAGATAAAAATGGAAAGTACTCACTTTTAGAATTATCGAAATACTTGCACATGGCACGAGGTCCAATGCACTTGTTTATGTACCTGAATGAGGCAAAATAACGCCCCGTAATATTAAAATTGAAAGGATTGTTATGGGTTTAATAAATTGTATATATTTGTCGTCACATTGTAGTGTCTGGGCTGCTTTGTCATCGTGACTGTGTATGCATTTTTTTTTGTGTGTGTGATTTTTCTTCGTTTCTGCAAGTTCTTTTCTTTTGCCTTTATAATTTTTTTTCACCTTTTCTGCTTCTTTCTCCTCTCTAATCATCAATTCCTTCTCCTCCTTTTCCTCTACTCCTTTTGCTTTTTCTCCTCCAACTCGTCCTCCTCTTCCTTCTCCTCTTTCTCCTCCTCCTCCTCCTCCTTCTCTTTTTCCAGATATTCCCCAGTCCAAATGCATTGGGAATACCTGAAGCGGCAATTCCAAATTTAATGCACAGGCCTCTAAAGGTCTCTTTTGCTTCTTTTATTGAAAGCCCATGCTTTGGATGAATTTACAACCCGCACTTCCTGTCTACTCCGTATTCAGCTTGTGACTTTTGAGAATCACCCTTGCCAGAGCGCGAAGAAAAAATTGCGAGGATTAGAGGTTATTGATCATTCATGAAGGAACTCCTTATTCTCCTTACCCCAACTCGATGTGACTATTTTTGACAGTTAGCCAATACTGAAGATGTCTCTGGCAGTCGATGGAGACAGGCTATAAGGCTATGCTCCAATGCGTCCCCCCCTCCCCTCACCCCCAACCTCCCCAAAAGCGCCGAATAGAAGAGCAAGATACTGTGGCCTGTCTGCAATGAATGTAATAATATTCCACTAAAATTCTTACCTTGGCCGTTTGTAACGTCACTTAGCCAACTTTAGTTCTAACCAACCCCGGATAGTTTGGGTAGTGCTCAAATTCTACCGTGGCCAATTAAAGGGCAGTGTGGTAAAAAATTATGCAATTTTACTTTTTTGTGTCTTTGAAGTTTAAGATCATAAGATTTCTATGTTACTTAACAGAATCGTAAAAAAAAAAAAATAATTTTTTTCAAAAACGCAATATCGTGCGCTCTCGCGTTATGCAAGCAACTTTTCTGAGCTGTCTGATGCTCGCAACTAACGGTCAAGTGGGCGGATTTTTGTTTTGTTGATCTTGGTATAAAAACGGTCACACCTAAAAGCGATCGCGGACTAAAATCTCTTTAATCTGTCAACCTGATGAAAGTTCTATGGGACCATCCAAGCGGAGATGATAGAAGCCCATATTTTTTTTATATTCACAAACTCCTGGTGTCCTAAAAAGTAATCTTATAATTTATGAAAAGTGGTCCAAAAAAGTTTAAGTGAGTGGTATGTCGTATTTGGCGACAGGTAAGGATGAAATTTAAATTTGAGAAAAATCACCTAGGTGAAGACTCTTTTTTCATGTCCTAATGACCTAATAATAACTAGAAATTCGATGCCATTTTTGACGAAACAGAGATTAAAGAATAAAAGATTGCAGACGTTCATTTATGGGGCTACAAAAATTATTTCAGTCCAAAAACAGTTAAGACTTTACATTTTCATGCGGTTTTCACAAATTTACCGATCGTCTATCCAGATTAAACATTCCCAGCCGCCTAGTCTTCACACGAGTGTGAAAAGGGCTGCCGGATCACAGGGCATGTTACGATACTGAGTTTCTTTTGGCTGCAGGTGGCTTAAGTCGAACTCTTCTGCCATTTGAAAGGCACTATTGCGTGTATTGTGTTACCCACAAATGATCAAGCACTGTCGGTTTGCATAAGCTTTGCAGTTTCATTGGTCAATACTTGCATGTGAGAGTTGCTTAACAGATATGTGACTTTTAAGCAGGAGAGCGCAAAGCGATGTCTTTCTTAATCGTGAACTAAACTGAATGTGACGATACCGTTCTTTATTTGGCTTCGGCAGAATTGTAAAGAATTAATACAGATTCGTTTGTATTGTAGCTTAGTTATTTATCGTATTGCATCGATAAGATAAGTTTTTAATCCTATTGCTTATCCGTGCTGACGTTTTCCGTTGTTGCATTTACTTCTTTATTTTATTTCTTTTTTCATAAGTTGTTATATTTTTTTGTTACCCCTCAATAATATTGCAACACAAGATAATCTATCTACCAATGAGGCGCAAAAGAAGAAGAGAAAGAAGAGTTTAAAGTCATTACTTTTTTTCCGCTGTGTCTTTCGTGTTTTTATTTTTTACCCAAGTTTATTAGTACATTAATGTGGCAGATGGACTGCAGGAGTTCGGACAAAGATAGTGAATTAACTTATTACAGATACTGTCTTTACAGTCCTTACTTCCTCCGCCCCAAAGAGAGAGATATGCGATGAACGCAATTTTGCGTCCCGCTCGAACAATCTTGCAAACCTATACACTTCCTGGTCTTTTTACATCCTTGTAAAGACCCTAACTGAGTATGTTTGTTCTAGAAGAAAAAGGTATGTACACATGGGGACAGAAATAACTAAACGTATTTTGGCGGTACAATCAAATTCTGAACTTTCACTTTCACTGCTGAACCACTTTCTTAGCCACTTTTTGGGGTGAATTTAAAAGCTGCCAATGTGCAGTATCGTAAGTCCCTATAATATTGACACACCAGTAGAAAGCACTACATACAAATAAAGTTCCTGAATTACATGCCTACCTTACAATCTTATCTTCCGCGGGATCATGTCCAAAAAACTCCTCTAGGTAAGGAACAATAGATTTTGAGGTATCTAGGGTGAAGTTGTCAGTGACAGGCCAGGAGAATTGATCGGCGTTAGGGGTGGTGGACACGTAGAACTTCAACTTATCAAAGAAGACGCCATCCGTGTTCACCTCAAAGTATCTCTGAAAGCAACAAGAACAAAGCGCAAATAAATAAACTGGAAATTCAACAGACTGTTCTCAAAATATTGCAGGAAAAGTGCAAAAGATTTCGAAAGCCTAAAAGTTATGGAAATGATAAATATACATATTTTCGGGGAAGGGTAGCAATGTATCTGTGATACATTGGGATTTCACTTTTACCCAGAAGCCTCATTATTATCATCTCCGGCCTACCCTCTGTTGGACTGACAACATTACGCTTGCCAGGACTTTCGTTTTGATTTTTGTATAACATTCCTCTCAAATAGAATAGTTGTTTTTAGATTGTCATTGAGAACCCTACACTGAGATACCCCGAAGCTTAATATCTGTTTTATTGCCATGCACTTCGGTTTTCTTGATTTTACTTGTTTGTACTTCGGACCATGGTTGCTGTGAATTGAGGTCTAGATCTAGACTCGGAACGGTTGGTATTCTAATTTGGCCTTGTTTGCGAGGTTTATTTGATCAGGTTTCTTAATAGACCTAACTTTCACCTATTTTAGTTTAATATAGTACTATTAATGATTTAGTTTTGTTTATCTTTACAGGTCTAGGGATTTGTATGGGGTTCTAGAAGGTGTGAGAACACCATTTAGAGGAAGTTGTTAGATCGTATCTTGGTGACATGATAGGCGTGTCATGTTTATGTCGAAAGGGACTAATAACTGAGAGTATTTTTTGGTCAATATTCTAAACTAATCTTGATTAAATAATATATGATTTTCACTTTATTCTTAAAATATTTGTTTGCTTGATATTGATTAATTAAATCTAGCCTATGCATTTCATAACTAGGATTTTCTACGGCGGATATAAAGACAGATTATTGGGGAGCTTGTAGAGATCGCTGAGAGATGAACCACCGATGTTAGAGAACTTGCAGATCTAAACATTTTTAAAAACCAAATTGCTGTTCTGAAATCAGTCTTGATTTTTTTTTCAATATTTCGACACTTGGAGAAGTCATTACCACAGGCAGCAAAATGAGATTTATAGATAAACAGCACTAAGCTACCCGTGAAAGTCCTCATGGTCTTTGTATTCCACATGCAAGTAAAAAAATCCTCTCTCACTGCTGTCTACAGCCATATACTTTAAAACGTTCACCATTTTCTCGACTTTGTTGCCAAAGGAACATATTTTTAAAAGGCTCAGAGTAAATGGTCCTCAAGACAGATAATTACACTGTATATGTATATATTTTTTTCTAACTTTTTCTTTTTGCAGCTTGCATTGTCTGTTTCAAAAATTATCTATTCGAGAGTCATTGATCAAGTAAAATAGTATGTATTGTAACTATATGTGATAAAGGCTAAAACCTTGTGATTCAAACTGCTGATGATTCTCTTCTTTTTTAAAGCTATAAAAAACACAAAACTTATCGGTGGTGTGTAGCATTGAAACAAAAAGAACAAGTTTCAGATGTTTTTGTATATGAAATCTCGCCGAATTTTATCAGAGAAGCGTGGACTGAATGATTAGTTTTCTCATTTATGAGATCATTCTTTAAATAAAATCAAAAGTAAGTCAAACAAGCAATATTGGGTTGTTGTTTTTTTAATTCGGTTTCCAAAAATTTAATCTCGCGTCAAGACTGGCATAAAACATATTAAAAAAGAGTTCCATGCAACACCTACGTGAGCGATGTGCACCTCGGACTTGTCCTTAAAGATATGCACAGCGATCCGGATTTTGCCAAAAGGCAGCAAGAACGCTCTGATTGTCAGAAAAGATCTGTTCATCTCTAGTTCACAGACTCTAGCCGATTCCAGGGAGTTGAGTTTCTCCACATCGATCTGTGAGTAAAACATAATAGTTGATGCATACAAGCTATGGACAGGTTAAAGAACAAAATAAGTGAAGGATCTTGGCCTTTCTCCGCATTTCAGTTCCCCATAAAACCCACGTAAGTCTAGATAGAGAGAGTTAGTTTTACTATATGAACCCGAAGACCATTTTTTGTTATGCTTATTTTACATGACTGTCTTCGGTAGCAGTAGAGATGTGGTTTATCAGAGGAATTATGAGGATATCATGGACAGAAAAAAAGTCAAATGAATTGCTACTGAAAGACTAATCTGGAGCGATCACTACTTAAAACCATGTGACAGAAACAACTACAGTTTTTTGGCCTTATTTGTCGACACAAGGGTTTAGAACACTTAGCAATCACTGGAAACATTGAAGGCAAACGCAGTAGAGTTAGACCGGGAAAAACTTATTGAAAATCTTAAGTCATGGGCAATAGGCAAGGGTAGCAATAACAACTTTATGAGGTTAACTGAGAATAGGTTTGAGTGGAGTAAAAAGATCGCCAAAGTCTGTTTCAGACAGGTACCTGATGATGATGATGATGATGTCTCCGATAACAGAGCCGGTTCATGTTTTATGCATGGGAAAGGTGATACGACCATAATTTATTTAAGGATTTAGAAAAAAAAATTCAATGCGAAATGAGCAAAAAAGACATTGCATATAACAATGCTATTGCAGTTGATCTTTCGCTTCCAGCAGAGACATGCAAATCTTCAAGAGTATTCAAACCGTACAGCTTATGCACTTTTTTCTTACAAGAGGCAGTAATTTCTATGCTAATTAATGAAAAGGACGGTGTTTTATAAAGCCGAAACAAATATTCAAACACTTAGAGTGTAATGGACTGAATAGCTTTGACATATTTAATAATTTGTAAGACACCAATGAATTTAGCAACGCTGTGGTAAACATACCGAGTTAAAACGAAAGAAATGCATGCAACATCATATATATGTAGATACATTATATATCTTTCATCAGTTTTTATACAGCTTTTTTTGTTGATGGCTGTTAGCAGGTGTCCTTTTGTTTAGCTGTATGAAGTACAACACACCCTTCTTTGTTGATGGCCGTCAGCAGGTTGTTTAGTGAAAGGGGTAGATACGCACTTCGATGTTTACCGCCAGCAGATTGCATATTTTATGGGGTAATATACACACTTCCATGTTTGCGGCCGTCTCTAGGTGCCCTACCTGTTCAGGTGTATGGAGTACTATACACCCTTCCATTTTGATTGCTGTCCGCAGGTGCCCTAGTTGCTTAGGTTTATAAGGTAAGATAACACACTTCCATATTTACGGCCGTCAGCAGGTGCCTTAGCTGTTCAGGTGTATGAGATATAGTTCAGATATTCATTTTGCTGGCCGTCATAAGTTGTTTCCACGAATGTCAGTACTGTTCAACTGCATGATACTTCTATTCCACTGCTAATAATTTTTGTCTAGACAAATTATATCGACCCTCGACTGATTTTCTTTCTTCTTTTTTCCTGATTAATCTATCTTAGTACATATTTGTTTTTTATCAATGACTTTTCTTCCAAGCCGCATTAGAAATAATTTGAAGGCGTGGAGTGTGTTTGGTTCAATTGTTCCTTACTCAGTACCAGGATTATAGAATAGATTGGAGATTTATTGGGGGGGTATTTGTCCAAGTTAAAAGAGATCCAGGGCTTCAGATGATGCAAGCGTGAAGAAGACTCTTGGACAAAACCGCTTCAGATTTTTAGTGGAGGATAATAATAATAATCCCTCAATAAAATCCTCTTACCTTTCCACCTAGATTCTTCAAAAGGCACAGTTTAACATTTCGTTCTCGGAGACGATACAGTTCTATATTGTAGGTGCACAACCTAGGTGGGTTTTTTATCTAAAAAAAAAAAAGAAAAAGAAATAAAGCAAAAATTAAAAAGAATGTGAAAGAGGATTACCAAATACCTTAATCTTTCTTTGATTGAACCCTTCCTTTTTGTTAACGTTTAAATATAAACTCATCTGGCTTCTTCATAAAAGTAGCTATTTTCGTTAATGCTTTTTCTTGAAATCTCATAGTTTCATTGAGGTAGTTTTTTTCCGATTTAATCTCTGAACTATTAAATATGCTTTAATTTTTTATTTATTCATTCTTAATTGCACTTTCTGTAATTTTATAAGCGCTGAGTGTGTTCCCGTTTTTAGAACTTGCTTTAGCCTCAGAAGCATTAATCCTATAGCTCTGCCTATAATTCAACTTTCCTGTTTTCTGTCTTGCTGGATATATTACTCTAAAGATTGTTTGCCATTCCATAATGGAAAATATCAATTTTTTCAACGAGATGAGCATAGATTGTTTGTTATATTAATATTATTATTATTATGATTATAATTATAACTATTATTATTATTATTATTATTATTATTATTATTATTATTATTATTATTATTATTATTATTATTATTATTATCAGTATTAGTATTATTATTTTATTATTATTATTATTATTATTATTATTATTATTATTATTATTATTATTATTATTATTATCGTAATAACTCATTTCCATTTTTTTCATCTTTAGTCAGTTGGTTTTTTTTTTTAATTTTATTTATTTTTTTTGTCTTAGCTTTGGAGCAAACGTCCGTGGAAAAGTCAAAAATGACCAAAAAAAAAAATTGAAAAGCGTGCGGCATGGGACGTTTCTTGAATTCAACAAAAATACACAAGGAGAAGTAAGTCACTGACCCACAAATATAACGTTTAAACTGTGTACAGGCAAGACCGATATAATCATCAATAACGAAAACCATAAAAATGCCTGACATATAAAATAAATTATACAGCACCTTCTTTAAAGCGATGATTCAAAGACCATACAAAGAAGAGCAGATAATCTGATGGAGTATCCCGTCCAAGCAGGCAGGTGACAACTGAAAAATGTTACTCTACTGCCCCACTCCCCCTGCCTCCTCATGCCCGGCTCTGACAGCTGCTCGTGTAAGAGGTGAGCAGGAGGGTGTGTGTACTTTCAGGGTACGTCTGATACCACATAGGATGTTTGTGTTTCAATTAAGACTTGTTGGAATCAGGGGCAGGATTTAGTTGCCCGTTGCCGGGCTACCAAGACATTTGAGTCTAAGATTACTAATAGGCAGGCTTGGCTTAGTTAATGCATATGGCCAGTCAACAACAAAGTGATCTCAGGCTTTCAGGTCCTCCATCAGATCAGGGCTTTGGTGAACAGAAGGGTATCTGCATATTTCAGAGTGGATTCACTATCCACAGTGCCACGGATGCCTTTTCCAGATGGACAGAAATAATACTTGTGGCTGAGATTGTTTTAGCTATATCTCTATCTGTAATATGGAAAAGAAAACCTCTTCCTCAGATTGAAGATCGTTATACGGGCAAGTGCAGGGATGATAGAGTACAGATCAATCAGCGTATTGTTCTGTATGAAATAATATCAGAGGAATTGAAGTCTAGAGTTGGGCAAGCCAAAGATAAGTGATGAGGATATATGGACAGAAATTGTCCAATGAATTGCAATTTAACGAGGCTAATCATGAGCGATCAACAATTAAAACTATAAAACAGAGGCAGCTACAAGTTCTAAAAATAATATTTGCAGGCAAAAAGAGTTTAGAACACTGGAAAAATAGAAGAAAAACTCAGAAGAGGTAGACAGAGAATAACGTTTATTGAAAGTCTTAAGTCACGGGCAATAGGTGATGTTAGGAACAAGAACTTTATGAGGTTAACTGAGAATAGGTTTGAGTGGAAGAACATGATCGACAATGTCAATGAAGAAGAAGAAGACCACCTGGCTTATTATCTAAAACTACATATGAAACTAAGTAGGAAGTAAGCAGTCGGGTGTGGTCTGGATGTTCAGTGCGTCAAAAATGCATTTAGTTTTATTCAAAAATGGTAGTATCTGCACATCAAACATAAGACCGACAAATTTTATGCGCAGGGAAACATTAAATTCACTGTCCCAAATTTCATTGGACATCTCAAAGAAATAGAACATTGAAACCTGCGCAAATTCAGATTTCTTCAATTAGGTCACTTGTAGTTCCTGGTATCATTTTTTGTGACAAAATTGATTGCAGTTGACCATAACAGAAATCAAGATCTAAACACTTAAATTCTTTTATTTCAAATGTTGATTGTTATGAGCGCCTTTTGGGCCAGTTATTGCAAACCAGATTTTTTTGGTAAGTCTAACCTCAAGCCTGTTGCTGCAAGCCGGATTGTTTTGTAAGTCTAACCTCAAGCCTGTTGCTGCAAG
>BLXT01006630.1:1243876-1264949 GCA_019648995.1 Plakobranchus ocellatus | reverse complement strand
AAAAAAAAAAAAAAAAAAAAAGAAGAAGAAGAGGAAGAAAACCCACATTCCCTAAATAGTATAGCACGAAGCAATTCTCCATGAAGCATCAACACAATACACGCATGCTAATCATTACAAAGGTGAAATACATACATATATTTTTTACATGTATAACCCCCCCCCCAAAAATCCACCATCATGTCTGACACGATTCAGACCAACACGCGCTCTTTAAAATATAGCAATCAATCTTATACCACAAACCAAATGCTACACACACTACACAACTTTACCTGACCTACAACTATTAACCTCCTATAAAATACATGATTCTCAACATGACATTCATTAGAAAACGAGCACACAACAGGGTTTTTTTTTTCCTTTTTTGTTAATAATCATGTCACAATTTACACACACACACACACATATATTTTATGTAATAATTAAATTTCATTGATCAAATACATAATAACCAATATATATCTACATATATATCACAAATCCATTCCAATGTTTGATGGGGTTGAAATTGGGAAGGAAGGAGAGAAACAAATTTTGTTGAGTACAAACACAAGAACATAATATGGAAAAAAAAACTACAAATCTGTCACGATAAAACAGAGAGGAGACTGACGAGTGGCAAGGATGAATCATGAAGACCAAATGGGCAAAACACAACAGGAAAAAGGGCAGGAGAGATGGTGGTGATGACAAGTGGTATTTCAACATGATCACGCCAGAGAACTTTGTACATTTATTATAATCAGTTCAACAAGATAATGGCAGTTTTTCAGAAAAACGACAAGTAGGTCGAAAACCTGTGGTGATTTAAGAAAGGAAAATAAAAAAGACACATCAACTCAAACAACGAAAATCCAACCTGAAAATTTCAGTTGAGTATGTGTTTGTCGTATAGACAACCTTAATCCCACTATCTGAGTATGAAGCTACACCTTTAAATTTTTTTCACAACATCATAGATTCATAACAATCATTTTGACTGACATCATACACTCAAAAAATAATTCTTAAGTTGTTAATTTTTTGTTTCTTTTTTTGAAGTTTTCTTTTTAAAGCAATAATTACATGACCTGCAAACATCATCTTAAATGCATCAAACAAAAAGCTAGTATCATACGGATTATTCAAAAAAAAAAAAAAAAAGAAAGAATCACACATACCACACACAATCATAGCTTTCACAAAACATTTTGTGCCTGACAAGAAAAAACAAAATCTGTGATCTCTTTCTAAATAAATATATAATCTAAGGTGCTTATTATTTACAGGTTTTGCCAAAAATTTATTCACTACAAAGGAAAAAAGAAAAAAAAATTTTGCAATTGTAATGGTCTTTCAAAAATTAATTCAACATTGGATGAAAGACCTGTTCTGTGGATTCAGACATTTCAGACATAAGAAGGGGAAAAAAAAAATGCAAAGCCACAATTGATAAGGAAAAGTTAAAATTACAAAGAAGAAAAACTCACTAGTCCATGTATAAGTGCCAGTCAGGCCAAGACATCACTTTAACCCTATTTGTATATATGGGGTAATTCTGTTACCCCAGGGCTTGTTTTTAATTTTTTAAAAATACTTAAATTGGGAATATTTCTTTCAGCTTTTAAGTATTCCTCAAAAATTCAATTTGACATATGATTGCATAATAATGATTAACAGAAAATCAATGTTGAACTGACCTGAGGTCGTTTCCGAAACCCTACATTATTTTTTACTATGTAAAGTATGGGGTGATGTTACCCACGACGTACAGATAGGTAGATAGCTATTTTTTTACTACATACGGTTGCGGGCACACAGTTACCCCAAACGTACGGATAAGACTATATTGCTATTAAAATGTGGGGGCACACAGTTACCCCCCACATACGGATAAGATAATAAAACGCCTCTTACTTACAGGGTTAAACTGGTGCTCATCTATTTTTTTTTTTTACACCGCTTGTTTTTGGGGTGGGAACTATCCCTATTGCAAGTACTACAACAAAAATGAACACAAAAATTAGTGCAGATTCTAAACAAGTGACAAACCTTTTAATTCTGGTTTAAGAAAAACTTTAATAAAAAATAAATAAATAAAAAATACTGAACTGATGAAGGGACACGGCTGAATTTTCATAAATACACAACTAAATGTAAGAAAAGCTAATCAAATTTTTTTTACAATTACATTTATGACATCTGAATGAGTAAATCTAAAAAAAAAAAAACCTGCTGAAAAAACAATCTGGCTTGTTTAAGCTCTACCAGAAGACTCAAGTAAGATATTGCGACGGAGACATTGTGATTGTTTTGTAATCGATAACTGAGCTGCAATATCACTGCCATTTTACCCCCACACATTTGTATAACAAAGTCCCAGCCTCCAATAATAAAACAAATGTTACATGTCAAAGAAATATTTTTTTATTTACGCAGAAAAAAAAAAAAAATCAAAAACATAAAAAAATACCTTATCTGATTATATATCATAGTATCCAAGTATTCATGATGACTGATTATAACCACACAATGGCCTAGTAGGACATTCACCCATTTTTGCATTTACCAGAACAACAATTCACAAATCAAGTTCACCTCTGCTTCATCAAAACCCTCGAAAAGATTTGCATCATTAATAATATGGCATGAGAATAGAGGTGGAGAAATTTGTTCATCTACACATGTGATACTTGATAGCTTTCCTTCACAGAATATTAAATGAAGCTGAAAATGAGAAAATATTACTGCGGCCTATCACTGGTCTAAAAAAGAAAAAAAACAGAGAAGTCAAACCACTTGCCTGAGGCGAAGGGTTTGATTTTTTAACCAGGTCAAAGAAATTCAAATGACTCCTATTGTATGCCTGGGATATAAATGCTATTGTTTGTTTAGCTCACTCTGGACAGGTATCAAAACAGGTGCGAGAAGTAAGCGCTAATAATGGCAAGGTAAGCAGTTTACAAGCCTTGTGAGACTGATTTTTGACACTGGGCAAACAAGTCTATAGCACTAACAATGTATAGCCATGCTATTGAACACATCCCAGAAGAAAGTGCATTTACTACTTAGGTAATAAATAATAAGTAAACTCTTTTGACTACCTTGCAACATTAACATTGTGTGTTCTGCTTCGATGTAACATTGACATTTCACTATGTCGAAACAGTTCACTGCCAGCAACACTTTCCAAAAGTTTTGCTTCAGTCCCAAAACACTATCTAATCTTAGTAACAGCCTCAAGATTTTTTTTTTTTTACCCATGGGTTCTTAATAATGGAAAAGTGGAAAAACTGAGTCTGGATCTACATCACCATGCACCTCCATCCTGGGGCTCCTGGGCCTACACATAGCACTCCTAGACCTAGCCTTGCAAACCAGTTGAAGAAAATGTGTACTAAAGCCAGCAAGATCCCTCTCATGTAGACATGTAGATATCTAATCAAATGAATAGTCCCTAGACTTAGGATGTAGATTCTGCTGAAGTGGATGACGAAATTTATGTGTGAAGGATGTGGCTCAATCGGAGACTTTTCAAACTAAACAAAACTGTGTTGATAATCAATGAATAGACAACAAACAAACAAACTTTTCATGCTTATCTGTCATAGATGTGTCTTTAAGATTCATTGTTAGTTTTTTTTTTTTTAGATCAATAAGCCTTTATGAGCATCTTAATTAGTTTCAAAATTATGGCTCTTTTTCATAGGTAAAAAAATCCTGTTTAAAATACAATACACTAAAACTTTTTGCACATTTACAAAAGAGCATACCAGGAATTTGTTGCAGTGTAAATATGATACAAATGGTGTTGTTAATAAAAAAAATTTTTGACCATATGAAAATTGCCATAAACTGCTATGGCGACGGTGACAGCTGCTAAAAATGTGGGTAGTCCTGAGTGAATCAACCAAAAGAAATATAGCTTAGGTTCACACTTGCCAAAGCCGAAACTAAAAATTACATTACAGTACATCAATATGTATGAGGATGTCCATAGTTTCCTTCCTAATTTCTCCTGTGGTGCTTTCTAATTTATTCAGATAAACAGAGAGCCAAATTGGAAATTTAGGAACTACTTTATATTTAAATGGATCAGAGAAAGCTGCAGATGCATAGAAATCTGTCTCACATTTTTGCCACCATCAAAAAAAAAATTGGACCCCCCTAAAATAACAAAAAACAAAACAAGTTCTAGAGAGAGAAAACCTGATTAAAATATCTTCACAACACAATCACATAATCATTTTTGAGACACATCATTTCTTTCTTCTTTTTATTAACTCAATTGTAAGTAAATTTTTGTTTCCCCCATGAAAGATGGAAATCATTAAAACAAAAATATGAACAACCAAAGTTTTCCAGACACAAAAATATTCATTTTTGTAATTCATGCAACACCCACAACACACATCTTCACCCGCGGATCTTCACACAGAATTAAGCAATCTAATTAAAATTTTCCACAAATTTATTCCAAAGAAGAAGAAAAAAATGTACACAACATGTAACACCTTCAACATACTTTAATCAACCAAAGATTGGAGCCTGAAGAATCCCAAGAGTTACTACAAAGCTTTCTTTTATGAAAAGAAAAAAAAATTAATAAATAAATTAAAAAAACATGAAAAAAATTCCCCAATGTACAGAGGTCTTTACATATTAAGAACAATTCACACTCACTACACGAAGCAACTGGACATATTTGGCTTGCATATGACATGATCATAAAGAAAAGTTAGTACGTTTATATTTTTACAGCATAATTTTTTTTGGGGGGGGGGGAATCATAGCTACAATTCTTTTTTAGTTTTTCAGTTTTTGGAAATAAAAATAAGAATAAAATAAAATCAGAAATTTGAAAGGGAAAAAAAAAAAGTATTTACAGTTGACCTCTTATTTTGAGGTGAAGGAAAGGCAACAAATACTGTACAACCATGATATATGGAAGCTTTTTTTGGCAATTATATATTTCTTTTCAAATATAACTATACTTATGTATAGATAAAAACTGATGAGATGATAATTATCTGTAGGACCTTGCACAACAGGAGGATCACACTGAAAGAGGTTTCTCAACAAATTAGTTGTCACAATGGTTACTATGATATCTAGCGTGCTGTTGCTTATTTCAGCAAACTTTATGCTGAATGCAAACCATCTTCACTCACCTGGTGGAACATGAAAAAGAGGAAAGAGGTAAAATGTTCACAATACTAATTACTATCCCATTTTCCGCATTCCACTTCCATGTAACAGAATTCGTTATGTCCCTGTAAGAAAACAAATCTACCCTCACTAGAGAGGTAGAATCTTTGTGAATTGCAAGATATAAGGCCTACATGATTTTTGGGAAAAGATTTTTTTTCCAGCAAAGGGGAGGTGTTTTTAAATTAGATTCAAATTCCAAAACTCTTGTGGTACTTGGTATACCCAACACTTTATTGTGGTGGTGGTGGGTGGGAGAGAAAAAAATTCTGGGGCAAGCTAAAAAAAAGAAAGAAAGAACAATCACTTAATATTTATGTGAAAGACATTGCTCTCCAATATTTTCCAGAACAAATGCTCTTAAAACACTGTTCGGAGGAGAACTTAATGGGTACATCAATACATGAACATCAAATACTTTTCATAATCAGTCATGTTATGTAATACTTGATTTGCATTTTGTTTGCTCTGTAGGGTGGAAAAGATCATTCAGATAGGCATAAATCAATTGGGAATAAGATTTCAGAGAGAGAGAGAGTCGTGCCTATACCCTGTCCAACTCTTACCAGAAAAAAATAGCAGAGGAAAATGATCTGTGATTACTTTGAGCAACAGTTGAATAGCCGTTCTTTTTTTTTTTTTTGGGGGGGGGATGTCAGTCAAAATGTAGGAATTGCAAGACTTGGGGCATAAAATGATCTTTTTTACATCACACAACGATGTGCACTACACATGAGTGAAAAATTTTTAAAAATGTTTAAAACAAGAGTGAAAATTATTTTTTTTTTTTTTTTTAAAGAGGAAAAAAGAAACATTGAAGCTGGTAAAACTGGCTTAACAGCAATTTACCTTGTGGTTATTTTGATGATACAAAAATTCACATCATTCCATCTTCACCCTAATTACAGCATTATTGTTTCTTTTTGCTAGAATAAAGTACCTTGGACCAAGATAAATTTCCCCCTTTAAGTAAAGATCAAATCAAAATAAGTGAGAAACAAAAACAAAAACTTTAAAAAAAAAAAAAAAAAAAGAGTTTAGAGGATTATCTACATTCCCTCATGAGAAATTGTTGGACAAAAATTCAATCACCTCACAAAAGCTTTGCTTTACAAAATCAAACGTAAATATTATAGATCTACACTTTAAAGTAAGGATAAGACAGCCCCAGGTTTATAAATAAATGTAGAGTTGGGTCTCTGCTTCCCAAGAAAAGAGGCATAGGCAGGCATTTCACTCCGTTGGGAGCCCATTCCCTAACTGAATGTTTCAATATCATAATGGGATTAGAAACATGAATCCTAAGCAACGACATGGGAAAGCTGGTTATCATCAGAGATGTGGAAAGTTTTCCATGCAGCTGAGAAGGGAGATCACACGCAGAGGAAAATGTCATCAGGAAAATCTCCCATCATTCTCTGCACATTATCTTGACTAAAATGTTTACCTGACATGTGAAATTATTCATTTAAACAAAAATTGCATCATGAATGTGCCCAGGCCTCGGTCAGCCATATCCATCATGGAGGAACATGTTGCACTTCATGAAGTAAAAGGACTCTCAAGGCAGATATGTAATGATGTCTCCACAACAGAGAAATCAGTTTTGGAAAATCTCCAAACATACTTTCTCATTTAGGACTAGATGTTGCAAAGGGAGAGTTTGCACGAAGGAAAAGAGCCACCACTGCATAATACTGTCACTACTTTTGACGAGCCTCTGGTTTCCTGCGATCGAATTTGTTGTTAATGTTGACTGAAGTAATCTTGTCTTTGTTGGCATTCCTCCTATTGTTATTGTTGTTATTATGGTTTACACTATTGTTGTTAGGTGGCCTTTGGTACAAGGGACTGCCTTGGAAGCCACCGTCTTTCACAGGTCCAGCAGAGCCTCCTCTATGCTGGTTTTGCCTATACGAGCCTCCGCTGTGGTCCCGCTGGAAACCGTGATTAGGTGACTGACTGTACGAATTGTTACCGCTGTTGGTGCGGGAAGAGGGTAGAGCGTTCCCTGAGAATTGATGAGCACTGACTGTTGGGCTTGGCCCGTTTTGTGTGGGAGCTGTGGAGGTACTGGAGGAAGTTTGTCCAGCCATGGTTTGGGATGCCTGTACTGCCTGAGCTGCAGTAACAACTGAGTCACCGCCACTGACCACAGCTGCATTGTTGGCCGCCTCACGATTTTTTTGTGCTATCTGAGCATATGAGAGCTTGGGGGCCTCCTGAATGGACACAAAAGTTGAAAGTCCTTACGAACATGAAAAATCATGTAAAAATTGCACAATTACATCAAAATTTTAATATAAAATTACACTTCACCATTCCTACGATGGGAAAGAATGTTTGTAGCTGATTAATGAACCCTCCATTCTAAAAGTTGCAGAAAAAAAAAAAAAATATCCTCCCACTCAGTGCCATTAAAATCATCAAGTCTGATTGACCGATTGGTGTAGGAGAATGACTGCTGAGAAAAATTTTTTTCGGTGCACCATCCAACTGAGAATCTTTTTGAATGTTAAATAGTTCATAGCTTTATCATTTCATTAAAAAAAAAAAAAAATTATTTATATATATATATGAAAAAGGGATGGGGTGTACAGAGATCAGGGTCTGTTTTAACTGCTCTCCTCAAGGGCAAAAGCTTGCTTGCATTTTGCAGCATTGCCTTTCAGTAACAATTTATACTCAATCTATTTTAGAATTAAATCAAAATCATAAGCCAATTTTTAATTCTAACTCTAGGATGAGAAAACAATACATGCACACTACATCGCAATACTAATTTGCTATCCTTCTTGCTCTCAAACAAGCCAAGGCTAGGCCTACTCTCAAATCTGGGTCACTGACTTGCATTATTGAACTAACTGTACCAAGTGAATTGTACACCATCTAAGTTTTCACATAATAAAGTATCCTTTTGTTTACAACAGTATTACATATAGACCTATGATTTTTGCTAGCACTATTGGCCCTAGCACCATCGGTCATTGACATGATGTGTATGTGTATTGCTAACGAGGAAGGGCAGTGTTCTAGACCTACCTTCTCCCAAGAATGGGTCAAAGACTTTGCTCTCATTCTAACAGTAAGAACACACACAAAACATCCCCAATCCTATAACACACACTTATTCTTCTAGTTCTAAGTTATAAACAAGTACAGAGAATCATAAAGACAATGAGGTAGGGAAAAAACGCATCCCCTTTCCCCTCATCTGTCCCCATAGGGCCCTACTTCACATCATTTGAATTATATCAGGAGGAAGAAACCCGCGAAATTTTTCTAGGATTTCATTGTTTGATAATCACAGAGATTACACAGTAATCCACAAGGCCGACAGCGAATGATAAACGAAAACTTTGACTCAGATGCAGGTCTATCTACAAAGCCAGTATATTGGCTCCCCACTGGTACCACATGGGAGGGGCAAAGCAGATAAACTGGCTCACCGCTCTCCCAAATTGTTCTCACAGTTAAACCGACATGCAGCATGGAGCAGACCTTGGGTTAATAATTTACAGGTCTTAGTTGGCAAATTTGATAACTACACATAGAATAAGATCATGATCAGAAAAAAAATTTGTAAATCTTCCACTACAGGAACATCATTCATCCTCACTGAGAATAATGTAAGATTTTGATTATAGATCCTGGTTATTTAACAAGGAAAAAATACATTTTTGGATCTCAGATATTTTTCACTCTCCAAGGGAAATAAGTGTTGCTTGAAATAAAAAATAAAAAAAGTTAGAGTATTTCTTATTATCTTTGGTCTTCTTTTTTAATAGGAGAAGCAATTTCTTACAGCAGAAGCCAAGGTTGTAGGTGAGAGCAAAGGTGACTGAGTGGCAGGCTGGGCTGGTTTGGCCCCTTGATGGTTGGGGACTCCAGATGACAAAGACGAAGAGGCCAGACCATGGCGAGGCTCTGAAGACCGATTACTGCCTGTAGCAGCAACACCAGAGGTGGAAGATTTGTGTGATCTGATTAAAAAACAAAATAAAAAAAAAAAAAAAAAAGGTTTATAAAATACTACAAAAGGGTTACAGCCCAATACATTTGTAAAATGAAATGGAGGTTCATATTTTGAGGAAACAAATTAGAGACAAGAGAGAGAAAGGGTGGGGAGGGATTATATTTTGAAGAAGCAAATCAAAGTGAAAAGAGAAAACCCTATTTTAGAAATATTACAACTGATTAAAGTACTTAGTAGATGTCTTGCACATTGAGGCCTAAGTTATTGGGAGATTTTGTATTACTTTATTTATTTTGTTCATCACAATTGGAAAAAATGAAACGAAGTGCTAAAAAAAAGTCTAAATGTGCTTAAAAGGGGTTCTAAATTTGGATTTGTCTAACTGAGTTTACCAATTTCAGTTACTGCATCGATTTTAAGCGAAGACAAGTCAGAATTCCTAATGTTTCTCTACCATAATTAAAAGTTTTGATATATTTCATGATCCAAGAAAAAACAATGGCAACTACCTTGTTTTGAAACAGAATAGTTGAATAGAATTTTTTTTTAACAGTGTTTGCTTCCTAAAATTTCATATAAAATGAGCATTTTAGATTAGCGATATGATGGATGAAAAAAAAATTTTTTAAACTCAGAATTTTCTTAAAGCATTGCAAAAGCTGGAAATGTGGTCAAAACCAAGACTTTGGATCTTTCTTAAGCATACTATTAAAATAAATAGGCTTGTTTGGAGTAAGAATAGCATGAGAAAGAAGTTTTTTACATCAAATTCATTTACCATCAATTTTATATAGACAAATCTGGCTGCTTTATGTACATACAATTGTGTTCATTTTTATTTCAGAATCGACCTAATTAGTATTGGAAAACAGCCCATCAACTAGACTACCTTGACATGGCGAGCTGTGTGTGAGGTTCAGAAGATTGACTAACATCGGACCTTCCTCCTATACAAGTTCTTGCATCTGACGCGCCTGAAACGGCCGAGACATCTCCTGTCCCTCCGTCGGCTTCAACATCTTCCTGAGAGGAAGAAGCTGTGTCTGCATCATCAAGAGCACCGGACGTGTCCGAGTCAGCTTGCTGGATGCTCTGTCCCCTCTGGTAAGGAATATGCAGGGAAAGTTAACACATTATGAGCTGTTTTGCAAAGGTAACAAGAAGTTGGTATATTTGTAATATTCCAAATGTTTATCTGTAAGATCATCTTGTGCTCAGTATTATTAAATATGTACAAAAAGGATTGCGTGTGTTGTTGTATGATACAAAACTTCACCTTTTTAAGACCCTTTTTAGCTATGAAAAACATTCGCTATGTTCTCACACTCTACAAAGATATTTTACAAAACTCATCAATGTTATGATTTTGCTTCAGTCTCTTGAAGGTTTCCTGCACCTTATCAGAGCAAAAGTTGAAGGGCTTCTCCAACAAGCTTATTGAAGAACTTCAACATTTTCAAGACCATTTTGAATACATTAATAAAATCAAATTTTCCGATAAAATTGAGTCCTCAGCCATCTTTTGCTTCTTGATTCTCAAATTAAAAACAAAAACAAAAAAAAAAAGATCAATAACAATTCCTACTTCTCAACAATATGGAAAATGTTTTAAAGTCATCTGCCTTCTCCTTGAAGTGCATTATTTAAACTTTTGGTTGCCACCCAGTATACATTATATGATTAATATTGATTTTGGAGAAAAATATGATACAGATGGTAACTTTCTTTTCCCCATAGCACACACAAATTAGACATGCTCAAAATCAACAAACCAAGCAAAATCTGCGATGAATTGGAAGAATTTTGAATTTTGTAATGCCATGCATTTTTTTTTAGATATTAATGAATTTCTTGTGATTCTAGAAAGGTATACATCTGACTTTGACAACAGAACCAAAGACGGTGGTGTCTAAGTCTGCACTACAAGAGTTGTACCAGCATTTTTTAAGAGAGCGGGCAAATACCCGAAAGTTTGGAAATCTTTGTATAGAATTTCTACTTTATAGCAATTTTTCAGACTGGCTTTAGTACCATGCTTTTAGGAATACGTTCCCATAACAGGGAAAAAATGTTAAAATCTCAATTTTTTTTAGGGGGGAAGGGGAAGGAAGAAGCAAGAAAACACGAGGTTTGGGATTAGCAGAAAAGGATAAAACTCTTAAGAAAAAAATATCTCAATTCCTTTATAAGCTTAATGGTATTGGCTAAGGCCTATACTATGATTTGAAAAAAATATTTTCAAAAACCTAGGCAAATAACGTACTTGGTTATGCTGATGTATATGATGGTGGGGCTGGGCAGGGGCTGCTACAATACTGGGTGTTGCCACAGGACTGGGGGTACTTGAAGGGCCCCGTGGAACGCCAGTGGTTGTGGCTGCACTGACACTGCCTACACTGCCTATCCCTCCTTGAACTCGGGGCAAGCCTCTTACAACATCAGACAACCGATTTTCATGCGAGACTTCAGAATTTGCAATATTGCCCTATGGAAGAAGAAAAGAAAAAAAAATAGACTAAAGTGATGATACGGTTACATCTATCTAAAGAATGGAAGCAAACCAAGCAGGTTTGATTGCAGAGTTGATTGGCTTGTATATGCCATAAAAACAGCCTGCAAAAGCGTTGAAAGATTCACTTAGGATTATTTTTGCCTCAATCCCTTCTACTTCCACCTCAAAATTTTATTTTACAAATGCATGTTTGGAGTAATACTTGCTGTGAAAGTAGTTTATTTTGGCCACTTTGGTTTTTTCAAACTTCTTTCTATATGAACAAGACTTGCTCAATTTAGAATCTGGACTTGGTCTCAAATCTACAAACACTGACAATAAGAATATGTTTAGGTTAGAAAGCATACTGTGTTGTGCATTTAATTTTTTTTTTTTTTAAATAATAATCTTTAAGTTTAGTTACTGCCTCACTTTTGAGTCAGAAACTGCATTATTCCAAGCACAGTTTTTAAGCCACAAGATCTCCACATTTTTGTTTAAAGTGAAATTTTCACTTTAAGTGTTTTCGATGTTTTATTTGCACAAAAAAAAAAAGAAAAAAAAATATTGATTTTAAAGCAATCTTCAGACAAAAGAAAGTTAGGCTTTACCATATTGTATGGTATGGTTGAGCAAAAGTCAAGGCATTATGAATTTTTGTCCACAACCACATGCATAGAGAGCCCTATATCACAAATTTTGAAAAATAAGGATTTTTGGAAAAACTGGAATTTGATACTGCAAGGAAAAGCTATTTACAATGATGCAAAACACTCAGTGAACAAAATCACATGTGCAACAGTCCTGACTTTCTTCACAATGTCAAATACAAAAAGAGCATTGTCTGTTTTTTTTTTTTTTTTCCTTTTCTGTTTTTGTTTGTGAGCTGATACAGATATGTTGGCAATGGTATATAGACTCTGCTATTCATTTTCATCAATCGGATATTTCAAACAAAAAGCACATACAAATTAAGTTATTAAACTTATTTGAATGTGCAGGCATCAAATAATAGCCCCAAATTTTTCTGAGCAAACTGCAGAATATTTCAACACTAATCTAAGTTAAAAAAAAAAAACAAAAAACAGAAATCTACAACATGCTGCCGATGCCTTTAAATTCACTGATCAACGACCTCCTTCAATCTATACACAGAATGAAAACAAAGAATACTAAACAAAATGTGAAATATTCCAACCATCCATAAACTGGCAAGATGCTTACCGCTGCACCTGGAAGGGGTGGGAAAGAATTTGCTTCCATGGTGAAGTTGTCTGTTGTTGGAGGTACCTGAGAACTAAAATTGGCTCTGTTTGACTGGCCTCTCTCTCTCTGATTTCTCATCATGTCCTCTCTCCGCCTCCTGTTTTTTCTGAAACAAATTTTTTAAGCAATTAATTTTTTTTTTCGTTTTTATTTCTTTTTGTGTACACGAAAAGAGTGTAGAAATCTAGACTGTGGTACAATCCTACAAATGATCCAGATTCTAGATCTCCGACACCCAATAAAAGGTCATTTCTCAAACCTTTATTGATGGGCCTTAAATCTTTGACTATTTTAAAATATGGTATGTTATTGGTGCATTTATCAGTTAATAATTCATTTCTAGTATTCAAAAAGATCTGGCTTTCTGTTCGGTGTTTTGATTGCAATGGATGACCACTGTGACACATTTGTAACAGTGCTCTAGCAGTGTAAGAAAATGAATATCAGAAGTGATGAAATTTTGGGACGTGTTGATTTAATTAGATTTTCATGAGGAAAAAAATTGTGAAAATGATCTCCTTGTGTGTTATTTTTATTTTTGCGGGATTGCAAACATGTGCAAAAATGCAGGATCTTCCAGCGAGATGTGGGGTTGTAGGCAGATCTGCATTTGCTTTAATCTTTCACATTTAACTTCGGCAAAGCAAAAAAAAAAGTTTTTTATTATCTGCCTCTTACATGTTCCACCAAATGGAACATTTGCAGTAAAGCATTTCCCCCCGATTGTTACAAGAATTGAAAAACATTACACATTCAATGCTACCCTCTAAACATTATGTACACATTTATAACAGCAGTCTACCTTCTGATTTGCATTAGATTAGTGAAGATAACTAGAAATAAAAGAGAGAAAATAACCATGAGATGATTTTCAGCCAGTTATATAAATTAAAGCTACAATGGTCAACGTTCAAAGCCTTACTTGTCTGTGCGACCAGCAGAAAGGGCTTGGTGCTGCTGGTGGTGCTGGTGATGCGGAGGTGGGGGTGGCATTTGTTGGTGGTGTTGTGAATGAAGTGGTGGAGGTTGCTGAAGCATATTGTGATGTTGATGCTGGTGGTGGTGGTGATGATGGTGATGCTGTTGCTGATGGTGAGGATGTTGGTGTTGGTGGTGGTGGTGGTGATGGTGGCTCTGCTGGGAGGGGGGTGGTTGGTTATGCTGAAGGTGTGGAGGCTGCTGATGATGCTGCTGTTGAGGATGAGGATGATGATGATGATGATGATGTTGCTGATTTTGATGGTGATGATGCTGATGTTGGTGGTGTGGGGGGTGGTGATGAGAAGACGGCTGAGTTGCCTGATGGTTTTGATGGTGTGGTAGAGGAGGGGGAGGTTGGCTATGATGGTGCTGCTGTTGCTGCTGCTGCTGTTGTTGGTGATGCTGACTGTGGTGGTGAGCCATGTGGTGTATCTGGGGCTGGCTTATGCCATTACTATTTCCACCACTTCCAGCTGAAGCATGGGGTGTCAGTCCAGGTACAGCAGTGTGAGAGGATGAAGTGGAGGAGGAAGAAGGAGCCGCTGCCGCTTGGGGCATCATGGCTTGGGCTCCCCCACTGTTGCCAGGATGCTGACTGTGGTGCTGGTAGTGGGATACAGAGGAGTCCAGGGCAGGCGTAACAGTGGTAGTAGTTATTGCTGCATGAGGCTGCTGCTGATGTTGCTGTAACTGATGCTGAGATACCAAAGGTGGCACATACTGCTGCTGCGGTTGAGCAGACACCACCTGGGAAACAGCTGACACATTCATAACTGCAGAAGCGACTTCATCTCGCACACTGGAACCACTGCTCCCTCCCACACGGTGTTGTTGCTGGTGCTGGTGGGGGTGGTGATGATGCTGGTGCTGGTTGTGATGCATGTAGCCAGTTGTGGTGCTCGGGCTTGACCTTGCTCCTCCCAAGCTAGCGACAGAGACAACTGGAGCCTGGCGATCACTTCCACGGTCTGAAACACTCCGGTCTATTGAGTTATTTGGTCTGTTCATGCGTTGAGGCCTAAGCACAGAGCAAAATAAATGGGGTAAATTTTAGAAGTGCTATATTACAAGAAAAGAAAAAGAAAAGTGGGACATCCAAAAAAAAAAAAAAAGTTTTTTTCCAATTCACTGACGAAAAACTATTTTTCAATGAAGTGAAATTAAGGATGTCATCACTGAAATAAAGTAAATGTAATCGTCTCAACCTGAACAGTTACCTTGATTTATTTTTCACACAAAAGAATAAAAATTTTACTACTCCTTGCTTGCTTCTTTTTATAGTTGCAAGCAAGAATAAAATCCATGATCCACTATCAACTTTGTGTGAATAGGCAAAATAGCTCTTCAAAAGCTCAAGCCACAATTGTTTTGTAGGTGGGTCTCTCAAAGATATACATATACATTGTTACATTGCGGAGTGCCATCATCACAGTACCTCCCTGAGTTATTCTGTGTTTAGCTCCCCTAAAAGAGATGTTTTGTTACTCTAAGTGTAATTTAGAAAATGACAGGCTAACATGGCATTCTCTGCCTCCTTGAGGGGAAAGATAAATGTATGTAAAAAGGGGAAGAAAAAAAAGGAAACGGCAGATTGCAGAAGAGCAAGAAGCTAGAAATGCTGCTTTAAAAGTAATCAGGTGTGATGCTTGTATATCTATGAAACCATGCCCCTTACCTAGTGAAGCGGTGCTGAGGACCTCCTCCACCTGATGGCATGAGATGAGGACGTGGCATCGGCGTACTCCGAATCTGCTGAGGTTGGAGCCCATTGCTTTGCATTATCTGTCAGATAAGGCGAAAGCATGCATCAATTCAAAACAAAGTATTCTAAAGGTATCAATCCCCTGCTTACTCTATTGATGTGAGGTTTTTTTTTTTCTTTTTTTTTTCCCTACCTGGCCAGCTTTCCTTACTTAAGTTCTAAGCAACAGAATTAGAGTAGAGGCAAAAATTGCAAGTGGAACTCATTATTAAAGAGTATAAAATTATAAAACTGCAATCATAAGTAGTCACTAGTCATTCTCTACAAAAATTGTATTGATGAATGAGTATGCTTAATGTTTTTAAAATTTCCATGACGTTTTCATTTGAATCTATGTAACTTGAATGCATACATACAGCCTGTCCAACTAAAAGTGATTGTGTGATATTAGGTTGTTGTCAGGCCACTGTGCCAGAGACCAATTCAAATTGTAAGTCATGACAGAGAGGACCTGAGCATTTTAGGGCAGGTACAATAGTCATTATGCAACTCAATGTAGAAATTGGCCTGCACATTTTTTCAAATAAATAAATCTTATTGAAAAAACAAAAATCCTTCTAAAATTGTCTAATTATTCCACTAAAAAGTAAATCAAGATTATCAGTATTTACGATCTTGTCAAATCAGTGAAACAAAAGACAGAATCCGTTATGTTTATCTTAAAAAAAAAAAAAAAAAAAAAAAAAATTTGCAAAATAAGAAACAAAATATAATGATACTGCAGTACAAAGCAGATTTCAGAATACAACTCATTGAAATTACACACCGCAAACTTTGTCAATTCTATTAGTAACATAATGCTTAACACAGGAATGTTAATCTTTGCTGAAAACTTTTTTGGGGGGAAAAAAACACTCACCCGCTCCACCAATTAAAAAAATACATTAAAATATCTCTCCAGTTTACAGAGGAAAAGAAAAGTAGCTTTAATTGAAGCATCGTGCAAAACCCCAAACTATATATAGCTTTCAAACCTTTAAAAACAAAATCACTGCATTTAATTTCAAAAATGAAAAAGATTAAAAAAAAAAAATTTTAATAAAGAGGCACAATTGATGAGATGGTGGGAGAGCAGGAAATAGGAGCAGGTTGTGGTTTGGCAGGCAAGGAAGCAGGCTCTCATGGTTGTTACGTCAATGCAAGCAAACCCAAAAAGGTTTGTTCTGTTCACGCCATGCTGGGCAGTCAGTGAGAGGGGGGGAGAAAAGATGGTGGGAGGGGGAGGATGAGAGTTTGAGAGAACAGAAAGCAAGGGAGAGAAAGAAATCGGGAGAGCAGAGATGCCACTCCTGAGTGGAAGAATGGCATCTCTGGAAGAGCTGAGCACCAAGCAAAATATTCTTTGATTGCTGAAAAGCGAGGAAAACGAACTTATGCAAAACAGCTCTGTTCCAAGCCTTGCAACAACGAGGTTCAACTCTTCTCACCCCAACAGAGCACTTGCAACAGATATAATAACAACACCTAAAGTGAGCTTGGCATTTACTTTTACAAAAATTGCGCATTGGGTGTTGAATCCCTGTTTTTACAGTGAAGAATCTCAACACTGTAAAGCTTTTACAAATAAATAAGGACAGAAAGCAAACTTTCATTGCCCCCAATACAAAGGTTACCGGGGGGGGGAGACTGAAAACCAACTTGCTCATAGCAATGATGAAATCACACCTGTTGCAAAGCTCCTCTCCCTCGTTTTCTCTCTCTTAGCTCCCACCTAAAACTCTCCTGCCCTCAACCCCACACCATCCCCAATGTTTCTGATGTGGGCCTGATGACCCAAACCTGCTTTATCTACCTGCTGACTCACTGCTCGTCGCTGCCTGTAGGCCATGCAGATGGCCTCTATACTCACAATGCCAGGGTCCATTGCAGTTGGCGCACCAGGCCAGCCTTGGGCCAGCATGTTTGGCATGTATGGCATGTACGAAGGCGAAGACTGGGGAAGAGACCAAATGATTTTTGTTGGTAAGGCAGATTTTTGTGCTCGATTTTCTTTTTCTCTTAAGTGTTTAGATGTGTAAAAAGAAGCTATCGTAGTATTACAGTGATAATGAGAAATGAGTCCAAGTAAAAAGATAAGTTCTCAGGATTGTTCATGAGAGTATTCTGGGAGGGGGAAAAAAAAAAAAAAAAGAATTGCTAATATTTTGCTGCAATACATGCACAGTTTGACACTTGTAGATTTTAGCTCCCTTAAGTTTTGAGTCTACATTACCAAGGAGAACTGACTTTATTGACCAAAAAATAAAATATCTGGTTAAAATTTAAACAAGATCAATGGCCTGTGAGCTAAAGTCACAAAACAAGCTGTTTATAATTTTAATTTCAAAGCCAGTGAGTACCCTGTAATAAGCCTGATGTCTCAAAGGCTTCAGAAGTTAATGTTTTAACAACATACACCACCTTTGAACAATGTAGTGGATATTTCTGCACATCCATACAGCAATTCTGACAGAGGTTTAATTTTTCTTTTTTAAAGCAAGATTTCAGATTTCCCAACTTATTTTAGTACTTCAGTAACTCAGTTCCTTTTGCAAATCTTCTTGCAGCTATGAGCCAGGCTGTTTATTTTTAAAAAATATATATTAATTTTAACAGTTAAATCAAACATTCAATAAAAAAATTATTTCAAAAAAAAAAAAAAGCCCATGTCTGATATTTAATATAAGCTGAAGTCTTGGTCAGCTTTAAACAAAAAAGCTCCATCATATTGCCACTAACCTGCCCCACCTGCTGGTAATAAATACCAGTGGGAGATCCTGACACAAAAGACGGGTGTAGCTGCATTGCTTGGTAGTGAGGTAGCATGGCCGCAGCGGCAGCAGCAACGGCCTGTTGCTGAAGCTGTTGTTGGTGCTGTTGCTGTTGCTGCTGAGGCTGCTGGGGCATGGGACTAGGCGTGGTGGGCACCACCGTATGTGCTGGCACTGGGGCTGTTACAGTGACAGTAGAGATAGCCGACGCAGCAGATGTCTGTGTGTGGGGGACCACCCCACCAACAACCATCCTGCGCTGTTGATGAGGATGGTGCTGATGTTCCTCAGATGTTGCTGTAGGTGTAGGTGTTGGATAATAACCTGATCCACCTAATGTACCAGAGGACTTGATGCAGCACTGCAAGTTAAAAAGGATTATTTGCATAGAAATTTGATGTTTACAGATACACAGGTAACAAGATAATCTTAAACTGACATGATTATTTTTTCTTTTAAAGAAAAATTTACCGAAGAACTCACAAAGTTTGCAATTTACTTTGTCGTTAGTTTAGAGTAGATTGTAGCATAACATATAGATTGAAGCAGTAAGGGGCAAAAAAACATGTATCATCCATAATTAAAGAAAGTTCTGCAGTGCCAAGAATGTTTAAGTTTTATATTACATTTCTGTAAGTCTCTTCATGCAATTTACTACTTATCAGTTTACCTGATCATTTAATTCCAACTTCTTCAATTTACAAAAAGACACAGAAAAAGAATTGAACAAAAAAAATTTATTGACTATTGATAAGTGGCAGTGCAAATTTGATAACACTCTTAAACCCTCTTAATTTTCACTTGAATTCAAAGTTGATCTTTTTTTTTTTTTATTTTTGGCAAATAACAACCATTTTAATGAAGTAATCCTTTCAAAATATCAAAAAATATAGGTCTATTTTCAATTTTATGAGCAACTACATAGGAATCCATTGCTACAAATAATTATGGATTATTTTCCATTTTAAATACAAAACAGATGTAATATTCAATGAAAGACCTAGTGTAAAAAGAAGGAAGTTGCAAAATAATGTGACAGAAAGAGTTTTTTTTTTTCCTTAGTTAATGGTAGTAGAAGAGGGCAATCTATCAGACAGTAATGCATAATATTGTAACATTTACCCCAATGGTGTGGCCCTTGTACACCGCTTGCTTGTTGTGGAACATGGAGAAAGAGTTCAAGGCAGCATTCATATCACGAAAACTCACATACCAGGTGGACAGCTTATCTTTCACCATGACTAGCTCAATACGAGTTGGCATCTCTGCTCCAATGTCAAGCACAAACTGCTTAACCTCCTGCAAAATTTAACAAGTACGAAAACACTAAAGTTGGACACACAGTAGCAGCATGAAAGTCACTCATGGATATTTAGAAAAAAAAAATCTTCATCTTGAAACTTTAGGAACAGTTTTTAGTGATCATAAGACACACGTGGGTAAATATTTTTTTTTTTTTTTTTTTTAAGTTTATGTCTTTAACAACCCACCCCTCTAAACACTCACAAATTAGGAATGAGCTGTTCGAATTATAGCAGACCGAGCAGGTGAGTAAGTAAAAGAGAAACACTATATCAACATTTAGGTGGGCCAAAATGAAAATCACTAGTGTTACTTCCAGCCTGCCTTTGCTTTTACCCTTGAATATTTTATAAACAGACCTGCCTACCTTGTTCACCAGTTTTGGGGGATCAAGATGTGAAAAATTGGGGGATTTTCAGTGAATTTGGGGGGTCATTTCCCCCCTCCCCCCCCCAAAAAAAAAGCTGCGAGAAATAAGTAGTCCGTTGCCTCCCTTTTTTAGTGCATTCTAGAGGTTCACATTGTGTGCCAAGGAATATAATAAATGCTCTTCCCTGCAAAATCACATTTAAAAACTAAAAAAAAAAATAAATAATAATAATTTTTTTTTAAAAAAAGCTGGAGTCTTTCTCTGGAAATTAAAAGTGGCAATGAGTATAAAAGACAAATTTAGATCTAAATATATTGATCTATCTATCAAAAAAAAGATAAAGTTTGAAATGTGAAGGATCTTAAAACCTCCAATTTTTTTTCTTTGAAATAGAAAAAAAAGAGTGTTGAAATCTTGACTGATCTCAATTCCACCTTTAATCCAGATTCTAGATTAGATTAGTTGTAAGATAGGCCTACACCTAATAAAAGCTTATTTCCCTAAATTTCAATTCATTTTCTAAAAAAAAAATAAAAAAAAACAGGTCTATTGCAGGACCTAAATTTTTGGCTGTTTTTAAATTAGGTACGTGTATGTTATTAGTGAATCTATTAGATTATATTTTTCTATTCTAGTATTCAAAAAGATTGGGCTTTCTGTTTGGTATCTTGTTTACAATGGATGATCAATGTGTCACATTTGTAACAGTTCTCTAGCAGTAAAAAAATGGATATTGGAAGTGATAATATTTCGGGATGTGTTCATTTAGTGAAGTTTTTATGAGAAAAAAACACTTGTGAAAATCACTTGCTCTGTGATCTTTTTGCGGGGTCTTTAACTGAACATGCCGGATTGCGGGACAGAGGCAAAAATGCGGTATTTTCCCGCAAGATGCGGGGTTGTAGGCAGGTCTGTATAAACCTAAGTGGCAACTAGAAAATGGTACCGATATTAAGTTTCAAATTTAAAAAAAAAAAAAAAA